>DXKC01010710.1:0-11162 GCA_031170775.1 Cymbopogon citratus
ACTCGGTGGGCGGACAGGATGGCGACGGCGTACTGGAAGGGGAACCCCGACGTGGCGTCGCCGCTGCGAGTGGCGCTGCTGGAGTGCAACGACACGAACCTCTGGCGAGCTTCCATCATGAGGCAGAACTGGGACGACGAGGCCAAGGCCGGGTACACGCACTCGAAGCTCTCGTCGCAGTGCACGCACCGGTACAAGATCTACGCGGAGGGGTACGCGTGGTCGGTCAGCCTCAAGTACATCCTCGCGTGCGGATCCATGGCGCTGCTGATCGAGCCACAGTACCAGGACTTCTTCAGCCGGGGGCTGGAGCCCAGGGTGAACTACTGGCCGGTGTCGGCGGCGCCGCCGCCGGCGATGTGCGAGTCGATTAGAGACGCCGTCGACTGGGGCAACGCGAACCCCGGCGAGGCCCAGCTCGTCGGCCGGCGTGGGCAGCGGCTGGTGCAGGACCTTCGGATGCACGCCGTGTACGACTACATGCTGCACTTGCTGACGGAGTACGCGAGGCTCATGGAGTTCAGTCCCGTGGCGCCGCCGTCGCCGGACGCGCAGGAGGCGTGCGAGGCGTCGCTGCTCTGCCTTGCTGATGATAAGCAGCGGAGGTTCCTCGAGGCGTCCAGGACGGAGCCCGCCGTGGGCGAACCCTGCGTGCTGCCGCCGGCGCCGGCGCCGGAGTGAAGCGTGATCGAGTGCTTTGAGCTAGGTGGAATGCTGAAACAGAAGCTCGTGTGCTCTCTAGGATTTAAAATTACATTTATATATAGAATCAAAATGAAGACAGATCAGAACGAATTGGGGTTAGGACAGTTGCAGGATTGAATTGATGATGATGAATTGTAGGGACATCACACAAGTTCGTGCAGAAGAATGTCCAGATCTGAGGCCAATTGCAATTCCATGGAATTTTTTGTTTCCCAAGCTCTCTGAAGTTACTAGCTGTGTTGTGTATCTTGGCGTCAGGTTTCGGCACTACGTCAGTGGTCAGTAACCTTATAGCAAAGGATTATGAATAAAGCTTAGAGCCCCACTCAAATGTATGCTAGTAGTTGAGTTATAATCTTTTAGGCTATAGCCTCTTATAGTAGTCAGGGTACATTTTCAACACAGAAACCAGATGGTTTCTAACATCCTATGTGTCCATTAATGAGTATATCAGTTAAGCAACAAATGCGAATGTGGCATTTGCAAATGGTTCCTATGTCCATTACCAAGCAAAGTACTAATGTGCGTTGTAGTTAATAAAGATAGAGAAGGAAATCATGTTTCTTCCCAATAGATAAAACTATTTTCTATACGAGAACCAAGATACAAATAGTTAGGATTGGTCAATGTTATTAAGAGCAACTCCAACAGTTTAGTAAAAACACTTGGCAAATTAGGATTTTTGCCAAAATCACAAAAAACATCCTCCAACAAGTTGGCAAAAAGGACTTGGCAAATTGGGTAACTTGGCAAAAGAGAGCCTTCCACGCGCATATTTGCGCCGGCCTCGGTCGCTTGCCATCGCGATTTTGGGCGACGCCGCTGCTTCTCCCGCGCGCGCGAAGCGGCCCCGCTTTCCTTTCCCGCACGCGCGAATAGGCAGGGCGGGCGTCCTATTTACCTCGCGCAAGCGCGCCGCCGTCTTGTTTCGTCGCCCGCCTTCATCGCTCGCTGCAGGAGACGGACCGACGTCGGCTGGTGGCGCGAGGACAGGCCTGGACACTGGCGGAGCCAGGGAGGGGCCAGCAGGGGCCACGGCCCCCCCTGACCTTGCTGAAAATTTTTAACGCCTTGGAAATATATTGAACTTATATGCTTTGATTTTACTAATATATTTGCATATATAAGGGCTTTCATTATTTAATTTGGGCCTGCCAGTTAGTATCGTACGTGAAGGCTTGGACTTTTTTTTTTTTGAAACCACGGGGGAGTTTCCCGGATACTCTTAAGAAGGAGGTGAGGCACCGCGCGGGAGGCAGCGCTCGAACCGCGGGCGGGCAGCCTGAGTGAGCCCCAGCTTCACTCAGCTGACCAACGAAGGCTTGGACCATCTCAATACAGAAAGCACACACACGCCACGAGTGAGCATTTGATCATGGTAACTTAGTGGTGCTTATATACTCTATACAATCTAAAGTATTTTTGTATATTCTAAGTTCGTTTGGTAGAAAAGCCGGCTGATTTAATAGTGTTTTGTGAAAGAAAATAAGCTAGAAACAAAATTAAAGTATTTTTTGTATATTCTAAGTTCTGCACTAGTATGATTTAATAGTGTTCTGTGAGAGGAAATAAGCTAGAAACAAAATAAACGAACACGCAGAACGTGCATTCTCTCAGAAAAAAGTTAGTTCCTTTGAATACTTTTGCTTGCACCAATTTTTATGTAATGAAAAGCATGAAGCCATAACTTTATAAGTGATATATTTGATAAACTATATCTAATCTTCTTCTTCCATAGGAGTTCGATTATAGCAATTTTTTCGGTTGGCCCCCTCATGCAAATTTCCTGGCTCCGCCACTGGGCCTGGATCGACGGCGGCTGGTGTAGGTAAGGTTCTTCCATCGTCCTTTTTCCATCGATTTGGAGATAGCTTCGTAGGCTGCCGTCGTATTCTTCCATATGTAGGCATATGTACGGTAGGGTTTTGTTATTCATATTCTTCCATTTTCGAGTTTTTGTTATCCCGATCAAGCGCCGTAGATCGATCTGTAGGTGCACGCTAGGTATATGCTAGATCGATCTTTATTTGCAGCTGGGTTTTCTTGATCTGTAGGTGCACGCTAGTATATTCATAGTTGATAATTGAAGGTATATGCTAGATCGATGCTAGTTGCTGCTGTTGTATAATTGAAGGTATATGCTAGATCGATGCTGTTGTATAATTGAAGGTATATGCTAGATCTGTAGGTGCACGCTGTTGTATAATTGAAGGTATATGCTTGACCGGTGAAGAACATTGATGTCATTGTGTGATCCAGGCATTCTGAAAAAGGCATGCCATATCCAAAGATCCTCCGAAGCAACAGCCTCCAGAATGATAGTGGTTTCTCCACATGCCCTTTGTACTGACCTTGTTTGTCGTATGGACAGTTCTTCCATACCTAATGCATACAATCGATGCATCCGAACATTCCAGAAAAACCTTTCTTCTCACCCATTGCAAGTAGGCGTGATGTGTCTTTCTCATTGGGGTACCTCAGGTATTCATCTTCAAAAATATCAACCACTGTCGTAACAAACTTTCGAAGGCTCTCCAGTGCAGTACTTTCGCCAATACGAACGTACTCATCTGTAGCATCAGCTAGAAGCCCATAAGTGAGCATCCGTATTGCGGCAGTGACCTTTTGGAAGCAACTCAATCCAAGTACATTGGCTGCATTTCTTTTCTGGACGATGTAATCATCGTGCTCTTGAACAGCATTCATTATGCGTAGAAAAAGCTTCTTGGACATCCTGTACCTGAAGAAACAAATTACATATCCGATGTGATAGTGAGCACATATTTGAGCAAAGAAAATAAGAAAACACATATTACAAACAAATCTGATGTGATAGATCAAATCATGTACCTTCGACGGAATATATCAGGGCCGTACGTTGGATTATCCGGCAAATAATCTTGGTACATCCTGTCATGGCCGCCTTCTCTATCACGATAAATAACTCGATGACCAGGGACAGAGCCACCGGGCCTTCTTTCGTCGTCGTTGGAAAGATTGCTCACAATTTGAGCAATCGAGGACAGGAGAAGGTCATCATCATCGGATGAAGATTCATCTAACTGTCTCCGAGCACAAGATCTCTTCCTAGACCAAGACATGGTGCTTGGTTGGAGAAGATGGAGTCAGAGGGAGGGGAAGATGGCCTGATGGAGGGGCAGTGGCACAAGCAGGAAGGGGGGGGACGGCGATCGGCCCTGTGTCGCGGCGGCGATCGGCCTCTGTCGCGCGGAAGGAAGACCGACGCCACGCGCGGAAGGAAGAGCGACGCTTCACCAACCCGCCCAGGCAAAAAAATTAAGACGTGTGGGCTACCAAATTTTAATTTGCCAAGCCCAAATAGCTAATTGTTGGAGAAGACTTCTTTTTTCACTTGGCATTTGGTTGAGACTTGGCAAAACTATAGATTTGCCAAGTTCCTTTTGCCAAACTGTTAGAGTTGCTCTAAGTAGACATTATTGGGAAGAAACATTTAGGCCTCTTGTCGTTCATAGGAATTTCATGGGAAAAGTGGAGGATTCTTTTTCCTATACGCACACTTCTTTTTCCTATACACATGCCTCGTTCATAGGAATTTCACTCGATTGTACAAAATATATACAACATTTGTGCCTAGATTCAAAGATCTTTCTAATAATACTAATTATGTATTATAATTTTTAATATTTTTTAATATATAGTTATCAGCGGTTGTTTCTCAAGTTGCAGAGAAAGCATGTAACTACCGTCAGTCAAACCTCATCTCATCGTTTGTAAGTAACTGCCGTTAATCAACTAGCTTAGTCTTAACTTTTAGCCCCGGCTAGTTTTGTATCTTCCAAAATCCACACAAACCAACAGGTGGCAACGAATCCAGAATACACATCTACCAAAAATATAGAAAACAAAAGCAGGTGGATTCAGACCCGAACCGATACTGCAAATTCCCACGGTAACCACAATATCACATAGCAAAACGATCATCATCTCAAGTCAGTTACCTGAATCAGTGATACAGATATATAGATAAAGCACTGGCATAGAAGGCACCGACAAGTACTTGAGTGCCTCCCCTTCCTCATATCATATATCTAATAATGTAGGTCAACACGATTATCCTATTTAACGACCAATTTACAAAATGCGAGCATCCCTTGCTGTGGCAGGACCCATACGCACACAAATCACCAAAACGCGCTGCAAATCATGGTAAAAGTTGGCGCACCACGACCTTGCAGGAGATTGCCACCCCTGTGGTATCGCACTTAGTCTGGGAGCTGTTTTGGACTTTGCCACTAACCACCAATCAGGCAAGGTATTTGTACATATTTGCGTTGTCCTTGTCGCGCTCCAAGTAGTCCCTTGTGATGAGATCCTCAATCCTCTTCTTTATGGCTTTGAAGTCAGGCTGCAGTATCACACAGGACCAAGTAAGAACATGAACAGAATACAACGAGTAGCAAAACCAATTTTCTTCGTATATGATTATCCTAGATTACGCAGCCACGAATGAGTTAACAATTATCTTTGTACATTGAACCTAACAACCTTAGGTCCTTGGTTTGGTATGTGACAATTTATACCAATCATATGCAAGACCTACCATAACATGATTTGAAGAATATGTAATGCAACAACATTCAGAAGAAACATGATTTCCTTCTGAAGAAAATTGTAACTGAATTACTGATACACTTATTGCAACTAAATAAAAATTGTAACTGACAGCAGAAAAGAATATGAGTCGTGCGGGTATTACAGGGACTAAGCTTTTAAGAAACTTCTCAAATAGGAGATATACTGTCAGTACCTTAAACATGCGGCTCAGCTGCTCCACACATTCAGCAACCAGTTGTTGATGACCCATAACTTTGCGGCTCTTCATAATGCGCACAATTGATGCATCAATTGCATACCTCCTGTCTTTGTCAACATCTTCAACAACCTTTTTCTTCTCATCAACAGGAGGGAGTGGAATCTGGAAAGGGTGACAACGAAATGAAATATTAGCATAACAGCAACTAAACTCAGTCTTACCACACAGCAAACAGTAAAAACGGGAAATACCTTAATTCTCCTCATTCTGTCAGTAAATTTTGAATTGAACTCAAAAACATCATTGGGCGAGATGGATCTATTTGCCGGTTCCTTGGTAAGGATCTTGTATTTCGCACAAGAAAGTGAATGGAGCAAGCGCACTACGTCATCATCTGACAGGTTTAATTGTGTTACAATCTCAGAATAACTAAGCCTGTCAGATCCATTGAACAGCAGTAGCAATGCAGCCTGTCAAAACAAGACATGTGTTAAAAAACCATCTGACAGTTTAATATAGCACCATTTATTGTGATACATAAATGATCCAAGATTACCTACATAAATGATCCAAGATTACCTGATATGTCGTAACAATGAGTTCAATAGGTTTAGCATCAAACTTAGCATTGATGTTGCAAGTTCCCAAGGAATAAATCCATGTCAGCTTCCTATGCTTTGTTCTTGTTTGATAGAACTCCTTGAAAACCTCTACACATTTCACCTAAAAGAAGACATATATTAAGTCATTTCCAAGAACATAAACATTGATCTAAAATGCTTTTTTGAAATAAGCTAACATGCTCCATGATAGTGCAGTGGTTGATGCCCTTGAAGAGATCAAACAGTTAACTTACCATCTCGGCAGGAAGATTTATGTCAAAAGTTTTGTAGCTTGGCCAGAATCCTGTTGTCAAAACAGTAACAGCCAAATCTATCCCAGGATTCAAGTCTTGACGTCCAGCTACAAACTCTTCAAACTTAGTTTGGTGATCTCTAGCGACAGTAAGGTCTGTTACCATGCCCTCCATTTTTGAAGTAAACTGCCCCCCGCATTGTTGCTTGAGCTTCGTCAGAATACTTCTCTCATGCTCGTCATTAGCACTTTTGTCAAAAAGTAATCTTCTTGCAAGTTTCTTCCTGTAAGGCAGTTCACATATTAAAAAACATAACAAAGTTCCTAGGTGCGCTACTTCCTTACACATTTGACACAAAAGCATTTTTAAAAAATATGTACATACAAGCATTAATAGAACCATGTACAAGCACTCACCTATAGAACTCGGCAAATAGGTCTTTATCACTGATGTATGCCAGCAATCTCACCACCTGGAAACCAGTCACGATCAAATGTAAAGCTATACACATATTAATCAATACCAGCAAAAGAACAGAAAAAACAGAAATACCTTCTCAAGGGCATCTTCGATGGCTTCATCACTGAGCTTCTCACTGCAACCTTTCTTCAAAATATTGTCACAGAAGGTAGCCAACAACTCAGCACTCGAGCTTCCAGAGACACCTTTGTTACAGAAAACCTCAAAGGCTTCTTTAAGTGCCTGTGGTAAGAGTTATATGAGAATGAGAGAACTATCAATTTTATGGCAACAGGAAAAAGAAAATGAGATACTTCTGTTGACCTTATGGAATAGTGTATGTCCCTGGAAACATTCTGTCACATAAGCAACATATTTGTCATGCAGCTCGATGATTTTCCACACAAAGACCTAAAAACAAGAAGAAATGTAAGGTAACATAGCACACAACCAAAGCATAGCACAATCAAGGTACACACCTGTTCTTGCATGCCAACCATATCCTTCTTCTCTGGCTGTAAAAGTAGTTGATTGTAAAAATAATAATTTGGGGAAGATAAATCAGAAAAATAATCAAATATAGCAAGAAAAATAAACAGCGGTGGCAGAATATCAAGCATACAATTAATGTTGAGGCTGTTGATATATATGAATCAGAAACTGCATAAAGGTAACATAAATAAATTAACAGCTAAAGAAACACTGCACCTTCTTATTACTAGCAGAATCTTCTGCTTGCTTCACCAAGGCAGTACCCTCATTTGTGACATGCTGCGGACAAAATAATTCAATAAGAACTGCACATTTTGGTTCTAAGGAATAAAATGAGTGAGGTAGGCACCCTGCAAGAAAAATTAATACCGTTTTGAACATATTAGAAATAGGCTCCAGACCACGAGTGATTTTAGAGAAGAGCCTGTACATCCTAGAAAGATCCTCAACCTGCAGTAATAGGGGATGCAGTGAATATCCAATACTGTTAGGAAGGCATGCATTTCTAATAATAATAATAATAAGTTTTCAATCCAACCTTGTCATCACGAAGCAAAGCTGAACATCCAGAATGTTCCTTCTCCAACAGCGGGGTTGCATACTGAGCAAGCAATTCATTTTGCACTTTCTGTGGAAATTCAAGATTATAACAATGTAAGGGCTATACAGGTAAATTTGTTGAGCACTATTTAAGGATGACATTGCAACATTCCAAATTCAAGACTGGAATATTGCTGCAAATAAGCATTAATTGAAAATACTACAAAACTGGAAAAGTTCGGTTTCCGCATACCTCCAATAACTTTTGTTCGCTGCTAATATGCAAATAGTGACCAACTCGCTCCTTCTCCCGCTTCAAACACTCCTCAGCCTTTTGAAAGAAGACTCGCCCATTAAGAAATAGCCACTAATAACTACAGATAGAAACAGACAGGGACCTTTGAATTTAAGGTACCTTAATCATGTAATCTGGGCATGAGTCCTCAAGAATCCAGCTTTGAGCCTTCACAGAGTAGTACTCTGTAGTATCCTTGAGCAAGAAATCTTCAAAGTCATTCTCATAACACTCCATCTGACCCAACCCGATTTCAACAAAAATATCCAACACATTCTTCAACAAAGCCCTGTCAATCTGTTCACCCTCACGTTCTTTGTCAATCTGTTAAAAGAAAAAATATCAGTTCTCAAATAGATGAAACTTAGTGACGTAAGCAATCAGACTATTGGCCACTAATTAATGCGTACAATAGTATTAGATTTGCCTAATAGCAGTTTGGTACTTACTATATTTCAAGTATATTCCAACATGTATAACTTGAAGAAAAAATTGTAAAAACATTTGTTGGGGATCATATTAATGTCCAAAAATCAAGCAAATAAAGAAGGGAGCTAGTGTATGTTAACGTTCATTTCATACTACAATTAACACACAAAGAGATGCAAGGTCTCACCAGAGCTATCACTGCATCTTTAACCTGTCCTTTGATCTCTTGATAGATCTGTACCACAGTTAAACAGATTAGGGCATAAGCGTTCAAAAAGCTTGAGTGACAAAGAAGCTGGAAATAAGTAACTGCTGTTGTACCAACTCCCGGAAGCAAGTAAGGCCAACTTCTTTAAGTGGGGTAAGTGACCTCCTTGATATGAAGTACCGGTCAAGGTAATGAAAGAATCGTGAAAGCCAGCGAACCATAACTTTATGGTTTGACCACCTTTGCACCAGCTCCCTCAGCATAAACTCATCATGTTTCTCCCTTAACGAAGGTAGAACCTGCATGAAATTAAAATTGTGAGAAAGCTCTCAGAAGTGAATGTGCAAATACAGCAAAAAGGATAATATCCAAGTTCCGCTAGGCGCTGCTAGGCGCTCGCCTAGGCGCGACTAATCGGTAGTCGAGGGCCTTCGACTCGATTAGGGGGGTAGTCGCGTGTCTGGGCGGTAGGCGGCTCTAGGCGGCGCGAGGTGGCGCGGAGTCGGCGCGGAGGCGGACGCTCGCGCGCGGCCGCGAAATTTTGGCGCCCGCGGCTGATTTCCCGCGAAGCGCGCGATGATTTTTAGCGTCGGGAAGAGGATAAGAGGGAGAGGAATTCTTCCCGCGTGCCATTTGCTCTTCCCCGCCGCCGGTCCTCCTCGCAGCTCTTTCCCGCCGGTCCTGCTTCTCCCGCTGGTCCTGCTCGTCCCCGCCGGTCTGCTCGTCCCGTCGGCGCACCCCTCCCCCAGGCTCATCCCTCCCGTCACCAAGGTCAGTGCCTTCCTCTGCTCACTGCTCCCCTCTCCTGCTCGCCTCTCCGGCTCGCTGCTCCCCTCCCCTGCTCTTCCCCTCTGTTTTCAAGTTGAATACATGAATGATGCATATGAATGCCTGATCTGAACTCTGTGATTGCCGTGATATTGGATCTGAACCTGCTGTTAATTGATTGAATCCCCTCTGTTTTTGTGATTTTCGTTGGCTCTGAATGCCTGAATGTGAGCTATATTGCTATATATACATAATATATTTAAGTTATGGCTATATTGCCAAAACGCCTAGGAAAACGCCTAGAAACGCCTAGGCGCGAGTGGTCCCGCCTAGGCGCTAGGCAGAGGGTCACCGCCTAGAATCCGACTAGCGCCTAGCGAAACTTGGGATAATATTAAAGTTAGATTAAAGCGTCATACAAAATCAGGGCATGACTCATGGTAAATATCCAAGTCATAAAAGATTGCTCATCAGACAATAAAGTAGCAGGCTACAGAAGAACTCCTGCAAACTGAAACTAGCATCCATGTGTACTCAATCATGCAAAACATTGTTTATCTTCCTATTATAGCATCAATTAGTGTTTAATTCCTGACCATTATTAAAAGGTGCTGCAAGAATACAAAAAGGTATTCTCTACATGATCCATAAGAAATGAGCTATAGTGTACAAAGAATGGGCATATAACTGTTTGTCAAGTAGCTGGGCCATTTGTTTCACCAAATCAAGATTCTTATTACAATTAGACTAAAGAGATTAATTTATCCTGTAGAAAAAAGATATGGACAAAAGAGGTAAAGAAAGCTACCACTACAATATCTGCATCGTAACTGATTATTACTCCACTTACAAACTGTAAACAGGTCAGCACAATTTTATATTCTATATATTATGGGGGGCATAGCGCTCGGACGTCCGGAAGCACAGCCCCGTTGGGAAGCCTGCGCCTGCCCGCCTGATACGTCCATCCGCAGCGTGCTGCGCTTGCCATGCAAACAACTGCACCTGACCGCCCCGCACACGCCCACGCCGAACCGCCGCCCCGCCCGCATGCCTACTACAGTACAACTACTGCCGTCACATGGCCCGCTATAATTAGGCGCCACTTTTTAGCCGTAACGCGCGTGAGGGTTGAGTCGTCCGTCCGCGCAGACTCGATCTGGACGCCCTAACCCTAAACTAACGATTACCGATATTTTCTTATAACGGTTGACCATCTATGACAAACAACTCGTTTCCCCTAAAAAGAGTCTATCTACAGAATGAATGAAATAATCCTGGTTTGCTGTCTAGTGTCTACCTTTGAATAGAAACTATAAGTTCCAACAAAAAGCAAATGTAAATAACCACACTGATATAACAAGACATCTACTGAATCTAATGGAGCCAACAGAACACCAGTTCCAAGTGTACATGGGCACAGAATTGTTATAAAGACACATAAAGTAGCTGGACCAATTGTTTTACCAAATCAAGATGCTTACAATCACTTCAAAGAGATTTAACTATCCTGTACAGATCAAGAGATGGACAAATTATGGGGAAGAGAGCGCTACAACTGCAATGTTTGCAGCATAAAGAAGTTCTGATTAGTTCATTTACAAAGTACAATCAA
>DXKC01010712.1:0-14090 GCA_031170775.1 Cymbopogon citratus
TGACCTCTGCTTTGCAAGCACATTCTAAGTTGTAGCCCAAGCTTTGTAAGATGAGCTCCCATGTTCAGATGAAACTGCTATTGCTCTTGGTCCTTGTATTTGTAGGATGAGCCTGCTGTTTATGTGTAAATTATTACATGCAGTGCATACATAATTTGGGATCCTGCTGTTGCCATGTTTAAATAATCCCATGTTTGTCCACAACCCACTTTAACATCTTAGAAATCATTGTAAAATGTTTGTTTACATGCTGCAGAGGCCAAAGTACAACAATATAGAGCCAGATCCTATTGATTTCTTTGGAGAATGTATGAAAAGTCCAATAAATGGTCGTACTCCACTAGCATATGAAATATATGTAAGTTCATAAGTATTGCATGCATGTACTGTACTCAAAGTCAAGCATTGTTCAACCTTGTTGTATGGCAGAGTTTTGAACTACAATCATTCCATGCAGGCACATATGGTTGCGGAGAAGACAAGAGAACTAGAAGAAGGAGAAGAACCAAAGTCTCCATCCAATATTGTTGCTGATAATCTAAGCCAGATCAGCCGTTCCTCGACCTTCCTTCCCAACATTGGTGTCACCAAAGCGCAGAAGGCTGCCTGATCCACAACAGCTGCAGTAGAAGCCCGCCTGCAAGCTCAGTTTGAGGCAACACTCCAAGCAGAAAGAGAGGAAGCTGCTAGGAAGCAGGAAGAGTTGCAAGCACAACTTCGAGCTCAGCAGGCCTCTCTTGAAGAAAACCAAAACTTATTGCACCAGACCCAAGAAGAGATGAAGGGGATGAATACCAAGTTTGAAGAGACTAATGCGCTACTGAGGGCTGTGCTGAAACTGCAGAAGGATTGAGGTAGGGAATGCCTATGCCTTAGCTTGTTTCTGTTGGAAACAACAAACTGTTATCTGTTGAAACTATGTTGGTGTGTTTGAAGCTGTGGTGTGGTGGAACAGTTTGAACTTCCTTGCTGGAACCAGAAACATTGTCTGTGGTTCCAACTTGCAACAACTTATTGAACTTATTATCTTTGGAATGTATGTATGTTTATGGCTTGGTTCTGTTGAATATTTCTAGATGTCGATTGATGTATGATTATGTTTCTGGATGTGGACTGCTTGTAGACCTTTGTTGTGATCTGTATGGCTGCATCATTGAAAGAACATATATTTTGTGACTCCATGCAGTATGACACCACTTCTCTTCATCACAATATGTCCACATCATGCCAACGTCAGAAAATAATATATGACGGTATCTGTCGTCATAGAAAATGCACCAGGAACACGTGGCTTCGATATTTCGTGATGACTTTATGACATTGCGTGATGCGTTGACTACCTTTATGTGATGATAAGGGTCGTCATAAAACAAACATTTTGTGACGACACCAAATTTGTCCGTCATAAAAGATCATGACATTTTATGACGACTTTTAAACTGTCGTCATAATACTTTTTATGATGGTCTTTTTGTGATGACACGTATGACGGCTGGTTTTTCGTCATAACATGCTTTTTATGACACTATCTGTACTTTTATATGACAGTTTATGATCGTCACACAATCCAAGAATTCTTGTAGTGCAACCTCGGCGACGGCGACCTGAGGCGCCAGTGGACCACCGGCTGGATCCGGGCTCCCCGCCGCCGGATTTGGGGCCTGGGGTGAAAGGTCCTAAATGGCTAGAGGGGGTGAATAGCCTATAAAAATTTCTTGCAAAGCACTAAAACAAAGGATTAGTACTCAAGATGGTGAAGCTCTCTAGCACTAGCTCAACTAAGCTATGCAAGCCACATACACAATTCCAGTAAGAAGGCTATTGTCTCTAACCACACCAACAAGGCTAAGTCGCTAACTTACTTCTAGTGAGAAAGAAAACCACCACTAAAGCTAAGCTACACTAGGAGCTAAGCTACACTAGGAACTAAGCTACACAACTAGCACTACACAAAGTAAGACAAGAGAGGGATTAGAGTGTTATACTATCCGTGTAGAGGTGATGAACCAATCAATCACAAGATAGAGACCTTGATAATCAAAGATGACACAATGATTTTTACCGAGGTTCACTTGCTTTCCGACAAGCTAGTTCTCGTTGTGGCGATACACCCACTTGGAGATGTGCCCGCTAAATGGCGTCGCCTAGCCAATCCCGCAGCCAGGTGCGGCACTATCAACACAAGATGAGGATCCTCCAAACCACTAGCAATCCACTAGAGTTGCAATTTGGCCCTCCACCGGGGAAGCACAACAACCCCTCATAAATTCACCTTGATTGGGGGCGGACACAATCACCAAATCCCCTCACCAATCAATCCAACTCTAACCGTCTAGGTGACGGGGATCACCAAGAGTAATAAGAAACATGCAATCACAAGAATCACCTAGTGCCACAAAATATGAAATCCCGAAATGCACACACTAAGGTTTCCCCCAATCCTCTCAAGAGTAAGCACCATGCTTGAGCAGGGAGAGGAGAGGGAGGAGATTCACAGGGGCTCTCAGATCTGTCACTAGAGCTTGATCTCTCACTTGAATGGAGCACAAATGCTAGAGAGTGAGAGAGGAGAAAGAGAGAGCTTGTTCTCTGTTCTTGGTTCTCTGTATACAAGAATGAGGAATGGGAATCAGAGCTTTTGAATGAAGGGGTACGCTCCAGCTTTTTTCACTCATCCATGCCATCCAACGGGCAGCACCAGCAGCACCCACTGGTTGACAGGCGGGCCCTGCAACCAACGGGCAGCATGCCAACGGACAAGCTAAGTTGTGGCCCCCACATGGGCCCTTTCCTTCACACGACGATGGGCGACAGAGCTCACACGAAGTCAACAAATAGAGGAGGAGGGCGGGAACTGAACAACTCGCGGGGCCTTGGGTTCCCTCGGTGACCCTGACCGTCGCCACCTACGCCGCCGGTGATCCTGCCGCCGCCGGTACCAAATCAGCTCCTTGCTTTCTCCAGATTATAGATCCTGTGCTCCTGTAGTCAATTGTTGCCCTTGGTGGTGTATTTTCCCTTCCTCTATCTCTTCCCGATCCTTGCTGTCAGAGGTCCTCGCAGCCGGTCAGTGGTCGTCGCCACCGGCGCGTCCACCTCTGCAACGCCCGCTCTCATTCCTTCTCCTTTCTCAGATTGTGGCCTTGCCTGGCCCCTGCTGCCCCGCTCTATTGCTATCGTTTGCTCTGACAGTGGCACTGCACAAGCTCCACCCAGCCATCTCTCTAATTTCCCCCATCGATTCATCTTTTCCCCAACCTTGTTCTTCACGCTTTGCCCACGCCTAGGTCCCTGCTCAGTGTTCCCTTTGCCTCTACCCTGCATGTGTTCCCTCTGATTGGTGCCCTGCCGGACTGCTTCACCGGATCCTCGGGTCAGTCGCCCTACCTCCTACCCCAGAACCTGGTCCCGGTACTCTTCTGCCTTGGAGGCGCATTGTCCTGGAGCTCATGCTTTGGTTGCCAACATCCTTGACGGCGGATGTCCTACTGCTAGCGCTACTACTCTGCCTGTGGTGCTGTTGTTGGAGCTCGTCCTCGATGGCTGACGACCACATGTTGCTACTGCTTCTATCGCTGGTGCTGGTGCTTGGTGTTGGTGCTCGCTCTTCGAAAGGATTCAGTGTGGATCTAGTAGAAGCCACGAGTGTCATGACAACTCTGTCATGGAATTGTCAAGGTTCTAATGGGAATTTTACCAATTCCAAGATGACCCATTTGGCTCGACTGATGAACTCCACTAAATCCCAGTTATGTTTTATCTCTGAAACTCGTTCTTCCTCTATTACTCGCTCTTGTTTAATTAATCGGTTTATGGCTATAGATGCTTTTGTACTGCCTGCTGAGGGTCAATCCGGAGGGCTTTGGCTCTTCTGGAAGGACAGCTTCAGCCTCATCATAGTTGATAGCTCCAAATATTATATCTTAGCCTTATGTACTAATCTGTTAGATAATCAGAACTTTGGTTTAGTCTGCATGTATGGTGATCCTCCTCACCAGCACACCCACTATATATGGCAGCAAGTCACTGATTTTGTTGTAAATAATTGTGGCTTACCTATCTTATGTACTAGTGATATGAATGAACTTATGAATGCTTATGAAAAATCTGGCCCTGGTTGGCCCAACCTTGCTCGTATTGATGCCTTCTGTAACTACGTTAAGCAATGCGGTTTTATCGATTTAGGTTACAGTGGTCCAGCTTATACATGGACCAATAAAAGGTTTGACTCCATCCCTACCTTTGAACGTCTTGATCGATCTCTTGCGAATGTGGAATTGTGTAATGTTTATCCAGCTACTACTGTTTACCACCTGCCAATGCTTAGAAGTGATAATGCGCCAATTCTTACTCTTTTAACTTCTTCTCGTCAACGTACTAACAAACCATTCCGCTTTGAGAATTGGTGGCTGCTTGAACAGGATTTTCACCAGCAAGCCAAGGCTAGTTGGCTTCGATCAGCTAGAAGATCTTTCCATGAAAAAACTAAATACCTTGCAGGCGATCTCAAAAAATGGAGGAGGAATAAACCAAAACTCTCTGACGAAATGCAAGATATTGAAGATCAAATCCTTGACGACCAAGCAAAGCCCCCTCATCAATAGGATTTCGATCTCCAACGCCGTCTCAGTCAACAGCACCAACAACTTCTACTCAAGGATGAACAAATCCATCTTCAGCGAGCAAAAAAAAAACTGGGCTGGACTAGGTGACAGAAATACCTCCTATTTCCATCAAGCTATAATTAAAAGAACTAGGAAAAACCGAATTACCTACTTAGTAAATCCGGATGGCTCTGCATCAACTACTCAAGATCAGCTTGCTAATACCTTCAACAATTATTTTTGTACTCTCTTTGCCTCTAATGCTAACAATGTTTCTCTAGATGAGGCTATGCCTAACTTCACCATGCAGGAGAGCAATACAATGGAATCTGATGCAAATGAGGACCATCATATTCGGGCAACGTCAGCTCTTACCAATTCTAAACCAACTGTGCAAGAGCTACATACTATTCTAAAGGGGATGCGAAGCAATGCCTCACTAGGACCCGATGGACTAGGCGTTGCCTTCTGCAAAGCATCATGGTCCTGGATTTCTCACGATGTCCACAGCCTGGTAACTGAGTTCTATAACACTGCTTTTATGATCCTTGAAATTAATCAAACCTTTCTTGTCCTTATTCCTAAAAATTGTCAGCCAACTCTCCCTCAGGACTTTAGGCCTATTAGTCTCTGCAATGTTATTTATAAAATTATTGCTAAATCTCTAGTTGAACGTCTTGAACCTCATTTACCTCACTGTATCGATCATGCCCAGGCTGCTTTCGTTAAAAATAGACATATATCTTCTAATATTATTATCACTCAGGAAATTGTTCACTCCTTCCATTTAAAAAATTGGAATCATCAGGGTTTTCTCCTTAAGATTGATCTGGCTAAGGCCTTTGACAGACTCAACTAGAATTCTATTGCAAATGCTTTACGACGTCTTGGCTTTCCATCTCATTTTATCAGATTAATATATGCTTGCATTTCCACTACAACTCTTTCTATTTTAGTCAATGGTGAATCCTCTGGCTACATTAATCCTACTCGTGGCATCAGACAGGGGTGTCCTCTTTCTCCTTATCTCTTTGTCATTGCCATCAATGAACTTTCTATTGCGCTTCAACACCATATGAGCAACTCCAACCTCACAGGTATAAAGGGCCTGGCTGCCCCCAATCCATTCACTTCTCTTTGCAGATGATTTAATCCTATGTGGCCAAGCTACTATACAAGAGGCTCAGAAAATGAAATCTATTCTTCACGAATTCTGTGAAGCATTAGGTCAGACACCTAATCTTCAGAAATCTTCCATTCTCTTCAGTAAAAATCTAAGTGCTGCTATGATTCAGTCTATCAAACATATTTTCTCTGTGCCTGATCTTCAACCTCACACTAAGCATTTAGGTCACCCTATCATTTTTAGCCATGCTGATAGAAACAAGGCTTACAACTTCATTTTCTCTAAATTCCACTCTAAAGGGAGACTCACTTATATTCAATCTGTCTTATCTTCAGTTCCTGTTTACTATATGAGCACTGTGCTTTTCCCTAAAGAATTTGTGCACAAAATCAACTCCATTATCAGGAAATTCTGGTGGGCACGTGTCCAAGAGGAAAATTCTAGTTCTCCAATCAATTATAGGTCCTGGAAAGACATTTGTCAGAGCAAAGAAAATGGTGGTTTAGGCATCAGAGATCTGGGTACTGTCAACAAGAGCTTATTGATACATGCTGCCTGTAACATTGTGACTAATAAAAATCCTATGCTTACTGCTGTGCTCAAAGCTAAATATTATCCTAATTCATCTTTTTGGATTGCCAAAAACACTGCTACTAGATCTATCTTTTGGTCTTTAATTATGCAGGTAAAAAAGGAGCTCCAAGACAATGTCATTCTTCAGCTTCATGCAGGTAATAGCTCCATATGGTCAACACCCTGATGCCCAATTTGGACTACCATATACGACCATATGAAATATCCAGACACAGTTAACCCCCTCCCTTCTAAAGTCTCAGACCTCTGGATTCCAAACACCCAACTTTGGGATCTGCAACTACTTAATGAGATTTTTGACTATGAAACGGTGCAGGCCATTACCTCCACCATCCCAATTCCAGCCCAGGATCATGATGTTCTTCGATGGAGTACAGGGACCAAAGGCATATACACTACAAAAGAAATATACAAAACTCTTTCTACGAGCAACATTATATAGTTACCAACTCAACGCTCAAGAAGTATTCAGCCCCCAGCTAACCAGCTGCTATGCAGGATTTGGAAAAACAAAGCCCTACCTCCACTTCTCAAAACATTCATATGGAGGCTTATCAGAAGAGCGCTCGCATCAGCGGAACGAGCATCAAGATATTCCAATCACATAGACAAGCATTGCACTGCTTGTGGACAGGTAGAAACAGATTTCCATCTTTTCTTTCAATGTCAGCTGCCAACTCAGGTACGGACTACACTCCAATCTTCTTAGCCAATCTTACTCCTGAAGAAGATGGTGTCCAGCTTACTTTGCCCAACATTATAACTACCACAACAACAGACACTAACATGCATAAAATTATTTATACTCTTTGGTACATTTGGAAGGCAAGAAATGATCATAGATTCAATAACAAACACTGGAGTGCTTCTCAGGTACATCATGCTGCTGAGGCTCACAGATCCACCTATAATTTAGCAAATACTACCCACATGTCTACAACAGAAATACAAGGTCAAGATCAAGAAATTCTCAGCTCAGATGTACAGGATGCACAGGCAAGCCAAGCGGCAATGGAGCAACACCGTACACGTGCCATTTCTTTGGATCAGGAAAGCCTACCACCGGCAACTCTTCCAGATGACCAACGACCCTCTATGGATGATGGATTAATACAAGACACTACTGTACCAGGTATAACCACTTCAGTGCAACAGGTAACAATGATGTACAGGTACCAAATCTCAGAGCCCGCTCTCCTCCGTGGCTCTCACTGCTACATCGATGCTGCAATTGAACAAGACTCTCCAAACTCTCAGCCACTACTAGCTGGACTTGGTATCTCTTTTCTTTATTTTCAGGAACAATCGACACAGCAGATCTCCATCAAGGCAACATTGAAAGATTGCACGTCAGTGATCATGGCCGAGGCCGCCAGCCTTGCTCTAGCTTCGGCTGTTACTGACAAGCTCAATCTTAACAAAGTCAACTACCTGTCTGACTTCGAACAGCTAGTCAGCTTTCTCAACAGGGTTGATACTATAGACCCCCCCGGACTGGAGAATAAAACACTTCACTCAATTCATATCCAACCATGCAAGAACCTCAGAGTCTAAGATCAACAAGATTCATAGGAGCTGCAACACCGTTGCTCACGGTCTAGCAAGGGAAGCAAAAGAGGTGTGCTCTGAAATCACTAGTCATCACATAGATGTCAGTTGCTCGCATCGACATCCTGAGCATCAATGTAATCTCTATCAGGCTTTACAATCTGTAAGCCTTAACAATGTAACAATTCTAGCAGCGTCTTGCTGCTAATTATAAAGTGGTTCGTTGTAAAAAATAAAACTAAAAATAAAAAAAAAATAAAAACAGAGCAGGAGCACCCACGCGCAAGCACAGGCAAAGCAACAACGCCTTGGACCATTCAATTTTGCTCGGCCCCATGAGCATGCACACCAGGCCAATATGAAGCTTCCTCGTAATTTCTTTTTGACCAAAAACAAGTATGCATGCACCGTTTTCTATATTAAGGCACCAAATGCTATCAGATTAGCACCGAACCTTTCTTCTCTCTAAAACAATGTAGCAGCAGGACCATTCGGCAACTGCCTATATCTAGCAAGATCAACGACATGCCCAGCACAACAGCAACCAGTAGCTCCTGGAACTGATATTTGGTCCGCTCTGGTTCCAGCTCCTTCCAACTTCTTTCTGGCAACTGATTGAAACTCATTTTATTTCAGCACAGTTTTAAGCCGTTTAAAATACTAACTTTACTAAAGATAGTCCAAAATAATTTGGTCACTTAAGTTAGCTTTTCGTAAATATTTTTTCAGGTTTTCTCATGCATCTCACCACATCACTTAGCGCAAAGTATATGCAAATGAGACTCATACTTAGTGGCACTAGATAACCATTGCAACTAAAGATTTTTCCCTCTTTATAGTATGGTTATCTATCCTAAATCACTCATACCCTCTATGGTGTCTTGAGTGCAAACCAAAAATGGCTCCTATAAAAATACCTTTGCCTTGAGCCCATTTTTGTTTTTCTCTTTCTTCTTTTCAAATGCAGGGCACTTGATTCATTGTCATGTCGCCATCATCATCTCTATGGTTTGCAATCTACCTCCTTCATCACATGTTGCTAATATATTCTACATACACTCAGTGAAATTATTAGCAACTTGGTGTGTCATCATCCAAATCCAAACAAGAACTTTCACGGGGCTAGGGCGGCAGCCTCCCCCTGCGCGTCTCTCGGTGCAGGGCCCCTAGCACGACTCCGGGCCTGGTTGCGTGACGGCGGCTAGGCGCGAGCGTGCGTGCGGCGGCCGCTAGAGCGGTGTGCGCCCCCGTCGAGGTTTCGATGTGGGGCCGCCGGTGCGCTGCGCGGCCACGTCCGACGAGGCTGGAGGCATGGAGCGGCTCTCGGCTGGGGTCCAGGCGCACTAGCGATGATGGCCCGCCACCTACAGGATCCGCCCCTCCATGGCCGGATCTGGGCTCCCCGCGGCCGGATCTAGTGCCCCTGGCCAGGTTGGTCCCCCCAGCGCGGTGGTGTGGCTCCCGGCCGGATGTAGTGCGGTGACGGCATGGGGGCCCACCAGCGTTCGGTTGTGCCTGCTTGGTCCTCTGGTAAGGGATGCTGCGGTCCGATGTCCAGCTGAAGTGACGTGATTCAGCTAGGTGAAAACCTTGCTCAGCTCGTCCGGGCCCTCGATGATGGTGCAGTGTGCGTCATAATCCTCCTTGAAGGCGTTGTGGAAGGTTGTGCTCGTTGAAATAGGACGAGGTCGAAAGACCTTTTCGGATGGGTGCTTCACCAACGTTGTTGGCGTTTGCAGATATCAAATCGTCCTTGAAGGCTTCGTTCGACCACTACCGCAGCCTGTTCCTATCACCTTCGCCAGTGCTATGCCTGCCTATGCTTCTCATCTTCGCTTTGGTCTGTCTAGCTCGGGTGTTGGTGTCGCCGCAGAAGTTCGCAATGGCTTCCTAGTCACTGGCGGTTCGACGTCCCCTTCGCAGTGGCTTCCTGGTCACTGGCGGTTCTACCTTGTGACTTCCTGGTCGCTGGAGGTTTATCTCGTGATTACCTGGTCGCTGGAGGTTTGAGTACGACGTCTCCTTCGCACTGGCTTACTGGTCACTGGTGGTTTCACCTCGCGACTACCTGGTTGCTTGAGGTCCTGGTGGATGCTTTGCCACCGCGGCTAGACGTCCTCGGCTGGCGATCTTTACGCAGATGTATCTTCTTGCAGGCATAGTTTAGTTGGTTAGCTGGTTGGTGTCGGAGGTGGCGGCCTCCCCCGCTCTATTGTTTTCTTGTTTTTTTTCTTGCTGTCTATTCGTGTTGAGATTTCGTCAGATTACCTGGGAGTCTCTTGTATCTGTTGTACTTGGGTTGGACTCTATTCTGCTTAATGAAAAATACGCCTAGAGTTAGGCGCGATCGTGAAAAAAACAAAAGTACCATCCCCTTGCAAAGGTGGACTCCGGACAGCTATAAATACTCGATTTACAATTTTCTATTTTATGCAAAAAATAACTCTTCGATAACCATGCATCCATACTATATATTAATACATAGAAGAAACCATCTGTCAGGGTCCCTAGTTGGGGCCCCTTGACGACGTCATTGACTGGTAGACGGGAGGAGGGGAGGTGGCGGCGTGGCTGCTGGCGGCGCAGGGGAGGCGGCGGCTAGGGTAAAGAGGAGAGGGAAAGATAGAAGGAGCTGATGCTTATCTATTGCTTAATTCCAAACCAATTACATGTCCCTAATATTTATAGTCTCTAGTGAGACTTGACTCCGAAGTGATCTAAAGGATCCTTATAAGATTAGATCCTCTTAATAAATTCTTCCTAATTAATATTTTATATTTATTATTGATCCATATGGTAATCAATCTTAACGGTGGGGCCAGGGGCGGCGGCGGCTCCCTAGGGCGCGCGGTGCGGCCCGTTGACGCCGGTCGTCGCGTTGTTGTCTCCATCCTGGGCCCTGGTCGGCCTGCTTTCTCCTCCGGGAAGTATGGCCCGTGTTGAGACCGTGACACCATGCAATGCAAAGATAAATAAACGCTCGTGCCCATATATATATTATTATATATATTACGATGTAGAGGAATACAACGCTCATCAAACAGAAATTCATTATAGGACAAACCAAAATAAATACTTGGAATCCTAATTCCAGTTGGGAATTCCATAAACTAGCGTAATGTTGAGACTAGAACTGATGGCAAGATTTATACTTTCCCAAATTCTCTCAATCTGGATTTGCAAGTTCAATTCCACATACTGGTTCCAAGGATGAAAATGGACAAGGAGTTCCTTCCAGAAAAGCCAGGAGGTGACCGGTGGTGGGGATCCGATCTCTGTGGCATTCGTGTTCCCGAGCGTGGAATTGAATGACCAGCACAGCACGGTATCCAGTTCAATTGGCTGACCGGTGGTGGATCGCAAGCCAATGGACGCTTCTTTTGGCAAGGTTTTTGTCAGGTCAACGCTTGCGTTGATGTGGTGAGAAACATCGCCGATTCGGAGGCTGGTGTCTAACCTCTTCGTTTGGCCATTGTAGTCCATCTGCACTATCATCATGGTGCATCCAGATGACTGGTTCACGGTGTAGCTCGGGAATAGTGTGGTGTTCACCTGCACCATGGAAACGATGGAGTTGACGTTGACGCTGATGGCGAGGCCGCGACCATTCTCCTGTAGGTAGGCGTCGAACTCCACCTCGATTATCTCATCTTTGGAAGTCGTCGCGTTGGCCTTGCTGTGGTTCATCACGCCGTCGTTCAAAGGAGGAAGAATGGTTGGTTGATCATATCGCCCAAGGAAGATGGCCAACCTTGCGGCAGTGGAGTTCTTGCTCGTACTGCCTCGATGAATTGGGAGGCAGATGATCATGCCCATGCTAAAGTCGGCAACAACCTCGCCGGCTTCATCCCAGAGCGGCACCGGCCGTGCATACAACACCCGGCCGATACTTTTGCTGATCGTCTCCATGCTGGGGTATATCATCTCTATCTTGGGATCGACATATGTGTTTGCAGGGCCCTCATCGGAACTAGGATGTGTTGAGTTCAGATAGAACAAGTTGAGATCCGTGTTAATCAAGCTGCCGGGCTGGGAGAAATTGAATTTGAAAGACACGGATAGATCACTAGGCAGGGAGAAAACACTGGGGAAGAACAAGAGAGAGAAAAGAACGGGGGCTACGCGGTGAGGGTTCATTGAAGTCATTATGTTTGGGGTTTCTCGCGTTGTATTGTAAAAAAGCGGGGCTCTTATAAACGAGCCCATCGTAGTCGGACCCTTTTTTCTACTCATCCGCAGGTTCCTGGCACCTTCCTGTTCGTATTTTTCTTGTGGTGGGCCTAACGTTGTTGTTAGCAGTGTTGTGTTTGGGGTTAGATACTGTGAGCCATTCATTTAATACCATCAAAAACTAAAATCATGTATTGCTTAGGTGAGTTGTGTTAGATTTTCAGGATCATTAAGCACAATTAGAACACAAATATATAGATAAACTGCTGTTCATACCTTCATTGGAGTTGTTAGCTAGCCATCGAGGATTGATGATAAGTGCCTGCTTATGAGCAGGCAAGCAGGAACGTAGTAGAGAAGAGGTTTGGGGAAAACCATTCCTAGTGTTTCAGCAACTGCCTGATCAGTAACTGCCTGAACGTAGTTGCTTAGCTTTCACTAGCCTGAGATGGCTATGGGGCGTCTCTCCATATTTACCTTGCTGCTGCATACTAGGGGGGCTTCCCTTGTCAACAATGATGGCTGGTCAAGGTCTGTCCTTGCCCCTCTAGGATAGACTTGACTTGCATGTCTTAACAGTGTGTGAAACATGTGATAGTAAAATCCATACACAGTGCACATTCGCATCATATTAATGTGTCAGTTTTCACACACCAGAACATGCTTATGATCAACACAACAAGTTGGGGCTAATTGCCGCAGGACTGCGGATGTCGGCCTAATGGAGTTTACGTACATTGTTACTTTTCAGTGTTTTCAATGCTTGTGTTTTCTGGTTCTTAATGTAATAAGAGTATAAGACTCTGTAAAACTTTGGCTTGCTCTTCTTATATGCTAGGTGGATACCTCGCGCATTGCTGCTGGTATTCCAGACAATTTAAAAAGAAATTAGAGTATTTATATTTATAGTTATATGAATAAAATTATCTTAAATTAATTTTGATGATTGGTTTGACACATCTTTATGGATAGTAAAATGCAAGAGAAACTACCATAATTACTTCCTCCATTCCAAATTATAAGTCATTCCAAGAATCTTGGAGAGTCAAAGCTTCTCAACTTTGACCAAATTTATACGATATGATAATTACAATTAGTATGTCAACTAAGTATCATTGAATTCTTCGTTAGCTATATTTTCATAGTATGCCTATTTGATGTTATAAAACTTTATAATTCTCTCAATAATCTTAGTCAAACTTAATTTGTTTTGACTCTTCAAGATTCTTGGAATGACTTATAATTTGGAATAGAGGGAGTATATGTGCTAGGTGGCTATAATTGCAATTTATAGTGGATTGTTGACGTGGATAGCTTGCATGTTGAGAGAAATCCCTAGTAGGGTTTAGATAAATTACTAGTGGCAAATGACAGTGGACTGTTGAGGTGGACACGTTGCATATTAAGAGACAGATAGTGGGAAGATAGTGGGGTTGATGGTGGATTATTGATGTGGACGTGTTGCATGTCGAGAGAAATGGATAGAGGGTTTGTTCTTATAAGAGTTATAGATATGACATAGTAGGGCTCATGCTAATTTTTAAAATAAATAAATAAATTTAAAAGGTTTCATGTGCTTTATATAGAATTAAAGCATCCACAATTTGAGTTCCGAGTTCAAGGTGCATTACGCACAAGAAGCTATAAAGCTAGACAGGCAAAAACATATAGCCGAAAGTAACCAAGACTAGGTCCTATTACATTGAACCATAGTCACAGCGCTTGAGGCCTCCGAATGCTACACATGATAGAACAGCCAACTCTCATGTATCCGTTCTCCACTTGATTCGCAGCGCCAAATTTGCTTCGAGCTCCACGTCGACCATACCCATCCATCCTCTTAGCATTCTTCCAACCATCACCAAACCACTCCATAGTCCATACTGTTCCCGGAAAACATTTCAAATTTCGTAATTTCCATAACACCCCGTTCGAGAACCGCGGAGGATTCGATGTTACTAATTAATTCGATGTCGCGGGGACGGTCGGGTACATCGACCCGGAATTCGTCGCCACGCGCAGGCCGAGCGCAGAGTCCGACGTCTACA
>DXKC01010718.1:0-11657 GCA_031170775.1 Cymbopogon citratus
CCTTTTCGGAAGATAATCATTCCCGCCTGCTACCATTTTTGGAAAGCTGAGGCGAATTCTCTCTCTTTCTTTTTCTGTCCCCAGTGCTCTCCTTTGGCGATCTGACACTTGAAAACATTCCCTTTCCATTTTTTTTAACGAGCAGCATAACTTCAACGAGCAAAATTAACAGTTCTAACTTATACAAAACAAATTTGAAAAAAAAAAAAGCATTTTCTTTAGCTTTCATCGGCACTTTTTTCTTTTCTTTTTAGAAATCAAAATCATTCGGGAACATGGGAATAGGGTTAATAAAGGGGTGGGGGGAGCAAAATAAAAGTAACTTTTACACCGTATAATACACAACAATTTTCATAACTATAAAAAACATATACTAACTTTTACACTGTATGATGGAAACTTTGGAACACCAGACAAATAATAACTTTCATAACCACTTCTGCAACAAAGATACTCTCAGCATCTTTGCTTCAACTTTGGAACACTGTATGATGAAAAAGATAACACATCGAAAAACTTTACTGTATCCATAAAGTTAGTAGAGAAACTTTGGCATAAAACTTAGCTGATACAAATAGATAACACATTGAGAAACTTAAATGTATACTTGGTCAAAAAGTTTTTTTTTATAAAAGTTGACATAGGCATAAAACTTAGCTGGCAGAAATATATAACACAATGAAAAATTTAATTGTATACCTAGGCAAAAAAGTTTTGGGAAAACTTGGCAAAAAAAAAACTTAGGTGTTACATAAAGGATAACATAATAAAAAACTTAACTGTATACCTAGCAAAAAGTTTTCCATAAAAGTTAGTGGGCAAACTTAGGCATAAAACTTAGGTGGTACATAAAAGATAACACATTGAAAAACTTAACTGTATACCTAGGCAAAAAGTTTTCTGTAAAAGTTAGTGGGCAAACATAGGCATAAACTTGTACATAAAAGTAATCCACAAACTTGTACATAAAAGTTATCCATAAAAGTTACCAATCAAACTTGTACATAAAAGTTACCCATCAAACTTGTACATAAAAGTTACCGACTAAACTTATGCATAAAAGTTACCATTACTATACAATCACTGACGGAGCTACTGCCCGGCCACCCCTGGCGGTCGGTCGGGCTCGATTGCAAATGCTTACAAGGAAATTTCTTTGTACCAAAATAGATTTCTAGATTTCTCTAGCTAAATATTTTTGCATAGCAAAAATTGCCCGGGCTCCTAAAAGTGTGTGGCTCTGCTAATGTAAACAATAACTTGTATGAGCATCTCCAAGAGTTTCCTTATTTTTTCTCCTAAAAACTGATAGTATAGAAACTCCTAAGAAGGTATTAGGAGAAAAAAAAGAAGGCCATCTCCAGGAGTTTCAAATAGATAGCTTTTAAAAAAAATCAAATAGGCATTAACAAACAAACAGTTATGAACATTTTTGCTGGCTAGCAGTTCAGTAGTTGCAGACCTTAAAGTTGCACAAACAATACATAGCAGGTAGCCATAGTACCATGACGCGACATACACCTCATCTGAATCTGAATGTATATCTTATTCAAATAATTGATCGATCAGCTGCCTAGGTCATGGCCGGCATGCACAGGTTTCAAATGGGGTTGGAACGATGAAGGATCCCATGGCGTGGCAAAAGAGACAGAGACGGCCCATGGTCGAGGAAGCAGCTGACCATGCATGACCAAGCAAAAGCAAAGAGCAAAAATGCAGGGGCTCCTAGTTTCAGATAGCACTCAAATATTTACAAGTTCTAAAGCCAATGCAAAAAGCAAATGGAGACTGTGTTCCTAGTTTTAGAAAGCAGATGTAGCAAGAAAAACAAAGTTGGAAGACTGAATTGTTTTTAGAAATTTCTAGGCTTAAACAAACCACATATATTTTTAAACATACTTTTGTTCCTCTCTAAACTAAATCAATTCACCAATGATGCTCTTGAAGAAAACACAAAGCAGCCAAAAGAAATTAAGTGACGTTGGAACAGAGCTAACAGAATCTTATCTGACTGGTACTTGAGCTAAACAATTCTGAGAAAGAAATTGCCAAACACACTTCTTACATGATTATTAGAAGACACCAAGCCCAACTCATCAATTGATTTGGACTTTTCTCCTTGAAAAGAATTATCTCCCTCATCAGCCATTAACTGAATGCATATCATAAAACAAAATCATACACAAGGCACTAAACAAGAAAAAGGCAATCATAAGCAGCATACCTGAACTGATTACTCTCAGTTACGATATGCTGGTGGATAAATAATTTTTTATCAGGGATAATTAAGAAAGGAATCAAGGGACAAGTTGTGGATATATGAGTACAGTCCAGTCGATTATACCTTGACACGTCTATCAAGAAGGTGACTTGCACTTTGAACATTAGCATCGGAATCTGAAGAAAGCTTTGCATAAAGCATCCAAAATTTTGTTGAAGTAGATGATGAAATCCCCTCCTGGCAACCTAATTAAAGGTAGAAATTCAATTAGTTTAGTCTGTTAAAAGAAAGCCAGAAAAGAAGTGGCTGAAAGCGGGAGGTCATATCTGCAACTCATATAAATTGATCCCTGGTTGGCAAATAATTAACATTTTTACAAAGCCTAAGTCAAACTTTTAAAATTTTGACTATAAGAAACTTTTATAATGTGTTTAGTTTAGAAACTTGATGATCATATGCATAGATTTGTCTTGAAAAGTTCTTTCATACAATAATAAATATGTTAGGATTTTCATTTACATTCTAATAAACAATAATAGCTAAAGCTATGTTTTGGAGACCATGTCATTTACAAATGTAAAATGGAGTGAAGAAACTAACATTGTTAATAGCGCAAGTACGCAACAAAATGGACAAATGCCAAACCTAGAATTAAATACAGATTGAAATTAAGTACGCAACAAAATGGACAAATGCAAAAAGATATTCAAGAAAAAAAGTAGCATGTATACAAATTAAATACAGATTGAAATTTAGGAATTCAGATTTCATAGTGGAGGAAAACAAACTCAGTTCAATGCAACATAGGTGAACAAATGGCCATCAAAAGATGTCTGAAATCGTGGAGCGATTAGGTAACCCCTAAGTTTGAATTCAGTTTATGCATTTATCTGAAACCCAAAGAACAGAGCATCACAAAGAACAAAGGTTTTTTATTTTAATTGTGGAGGTGCCATAAATTAAATAAGTGTTCCTAGAAACAACCATAAGATGAATTGGAACTTAATGCAAAGAAGACAAATTACATTCTGTTTGTCAGATTGTTTTGTGAACTCACATATTAGTTCTTTCTATTGGAAGTTGGACAGTAGCAAACCTCTAAACCTGCAGTAGAAATGGCATTGGTCAACACGTTAAAACATAGGACCACGTCATTTTATTTTGCAACAAAATCATGAAAGAAGTGACATGAATATTGATAATTCAATTAAGAAAATAATGTCCCTCAAGAAAATAAGAGAATGAAGAAAATTTAAATAACTGCACTCAGATAATTGTCAAGGTAAGAAGCAATGCTTATTCTAAAACATTTGCTTATTCTAAAACATTGGTAGGAGTCATGGTAATTTTAGCTTGTATTTGTGTTAATCAGACAGAAAGAAGCAACAACAATGGAGCAAAACATTTGTACTAAATCTGGAGGTAGCCTTTATGAGTTGGAAAATTGGAAATGTACAGTCATTTATATATCAATGAACTAAGAGTAAGTAGAGATTGTTATATATATATATATAAGCCAATATACAAACCGCTCTTGAAGCCAAGAGTAAGAGAATTGAATTTGCGACAAAGTATGGACAACAACTGTATCTAGAAAATGACAAAAACTTCCAAAAAAGCATGCTTTTAAGAATGTTAGTTGCAATTAATAACTGAATCTACAAGACAAAGTTCCGTGTAAGTTTTCATGTACAAATTATGTGCAACGTATTTCAGGCACAAGTTATGTGTAAAACTTAGGCAAAAGTTTGAGGAAGAAGTTATGTGCAAACAAAACAAGAGATTGACTCACAAGTTAGTTTCAGGTGTAAGTTCTGTGCAAATTTAGAAATAAAAATTGAGGTGCAAGTTCTGTGCAAATTTAGCCTCAAAAGTTTGAGGTGCAAGTTATGTGCAAACTTAGGCAGAAAAGTTTGAGGTGCAAGTTCTATGCAAAGTTAGAAATAAAGCTTGAGCAAGTTCTGTGCAAACTTAGGCACAAAAGTTATAGGTGCAAGTTCTATGCAAACTAAGCCTCAAAAGTTTGAGGTATAAGTTATGGAAGAATTTAGAAATAAAAGTTTGAGGTTAGGCTTAGTTGTTGTTGTTGTTGTTGTTGTTAGGCAAACAAGTTTAAAACCATATATTCTAAAGTTCTTTGATGCTGAGTGTCGTGGACTTAATTAAACAAACTTTCGGAGTAATGTAATTTCAGCCTAACATATAAGTCAGAAAATTAGAGCATAACTCATCACTGCTACCTTTTAAAAAAAATATTTTTCAAAGTTGCCAGCTTAACTCAGACTATGACACTTTTTAACTCAGAAAAATCCATATATGAAGTATAATAAAAGACAAAAGAGATAAGAAAACCATAAACCATATAGTCAGTTGAAATGGAAACAGTGCCATCAATTATCTAGATCCATAAACTGACAGCAACAAGACTACACCAACTCAAAATTCAAAAAAATAGACACTCAATGTAAGCAATCGCCTAAATAGTCACCGGATACTATGCCTATAAGAACAATGCAACATTATTTGATTTTGAGAGGGAAATATTGTAATTCCAAGCAGTGTTTATACTCTCATCTAGTTTAGATGCAGAGCTGAAATATACTATAAATGAGTTAGAATGCAGAGTCACATGAGTTCAGATGCCTTACACTTTCAATATTTTAATCCCCTTGAATCCTTCGTGTGTTGTCGCATACAACAATGCATAATAAAAAGTAGAAAATCATTATTTATTTATTAAGGTAATGTTCTAAAAGATTAACAAAAGGCTAAACAAATCACCTGAAGCCCTATCATGCTTACAACTGTTGCAGGTTCCATTTGATTGTGCTTTGGATAGCTCTAATTTAACTACAGGCTCCTAGTTTAGTTCTTCCACCATCGACAGAAGTTCAATAATCATGTCCTGATTGCTTGGCCCTTTCTATGTCTAGAATGTAGGGAGCCAATCATGCAGAGTAGACAACAAATTCAAGTTAGAAAAGAACAAGTAGACCAGCAGATTACAGACACAAAAATAAAAAGTGGAAATTCTAACAGTCGGTAAAGCTTTACAGTTGAAGATTTCCTAGTCTGTGTCGCTTGAATTTTTTGTTAAATAAACAACACTCGTTGAACTAGTATTAGAAACTGAAATGAAAAACAAGGTTTAGGATTTCATCTGTGTCAAGGGTGTTAATTAACCATTATCTAGAAATTAACATCCGCATACAAGGAAATAAGTTCACCAGCCTCCTCCATGGCTAGAACTAATAAACAACAACTCTCTAAATCAAATAGCCTAACAACTCTATTATGGGGGTTAGTACAAATCTGCAACCACCAAATGTTGTTGCACTGGGAGAGAGGAGAAGCAAGAGGTGGGAGGTGGTGGTCACTAGGGACAGGACGTCACATGGTGACAACGCGGGAGCCGGGGTCGGAGCCGAGGACGGTGAACCGGCAGCGCCCGCACACGACAACTAAGGAAACTGGGGGCGGCCACTAGGAATAGCAGGGGAGGACGAACACCATATGGATTCAGAAAAGTGAAAACCTAGAAAACTACTAGAGACGACCTCAAATCGAATCCCCCAACCGTGCAAAATCACAATGAAATGAGAGAGAGATCAGCAATACCTTGCGATGAATCCCGGAGAACACCCGCAGGCGATCCCGTCCAAATCGAATACCGGCGAGGTCGCCCTGAAGGGGTGGGCGTGCAGGGCAGGAAAGGGAAAGCTGCGACGAGATGAACGGGGAGAAAACGAGCAACGGGGCTAGACGACGCGCGACGCCATGGGGGCAGGGATCCCTCAATTCCAATCTCGCCGAGGTTGCCGAAGAGGAGAGCGATGGGGGTGATTGGAGGAAATGAAGCTGAAATGTTCAAAATCGCCTACCTCTTTGGGTACTTGAGTTTCTCGGTGAGGGGGAGATGGAGATATTTTGGCCGACGGAAATGGAAAGGAGAACCAGACAGAAAAGGAAATGAGAACGTGCGGTCGGATCGTTCGCTCAAATCGCAATGGGTGAACGCTCGTTATAATGGAACTGGGCAGCCCAACCCACCCAGCCAACGCAACCTCCCTCACTTCTCCCGTGCTCCTCGCCGGCGGCGCCGACTTCATATAAACAGCCGCCGGTGCTCACATTGCATGCAGCCACCGTTGATCCAGTCTCGGCGACGATGAATCGGCGGTTCGTGCACCTGGTGGCGAATCACTTGAACCACGCGGTGATCGGCGGCGTGCACATCTGGATATCCACCAGCAAAGCCGCCTACTGTTTCAACACGGTGAACGGCACATGGAGCAAGTTAGGCAACTGGGCAATGCCGTTCAGCGGCCGTGCCGTGCCGAGTACGTACCGGAGCTCAACCTAGTGTGGCTTGGTTTCTCGTCTCATTGGTCTCAAGATAACCGACTCTGTGCGGCTGACCTCGCCACCGCCATGCTGCAGCCGCCGGAGGTGATTGGCCAGTGGGACGATGTTGCGCAGCCAGAAGAGTGCATCCCAGTGGCATCTAACATCGTGCGGCTGGCAGTGGCAAGATGTTTATTGCCAAGTTTTTTGAGAACGGTGAGAAGAAAAGGCTGCAAACGAAGAGAACATGTAAGGGAAATTTTTTTGATCAAATAACAGTCCTGTACACATGGGGATGCTGTACAGAATGCAGAGGAACTACTCTGCTCTGATCTCTGATCTAGCCATAGCGTAGTTGGCAACATCCACCTTGATTGCGTGTGCTTCTTCTCCTTCCAAATATTGATGGTTGTGTATATGATGATTTGTATTCAGCTGCTAGCCATTGGTAGCAACAACAAAACAATTAGCACAAGATGTTCTTGGCGAATACTAATACGATACTAATGCGATGAAGTCAAACGGAGTTCACCAAACCGAGTCCGATAATCCGAACGTCCGACTGTCCGAGGCCACCGAGCCCGAGTCCATTACCTGATTCGATTCGTAAAGAAGCTACTCCAGCCAGGCCAAATAAAAGGAGACGCCACCCTGCGTTTCTCTCCACCAAACCAGAGCAGAGCCACCCGTTCGCAAAGCCCTCAGCGAACCAACGCAAGGTCCAAGCCAACCAAGCCCACGACACGAACACCGTCTGCCCGTGTAATAACCCAAGAAATCATGGCGATCCACAAGCTTGCTCGCACATCGGCGATCTTGTGCGTCGCCGTCCTGCTGCTCCTCATGCCGTGCTCGGCTCGCCCCATTTCCGAAATGAGCACCATCGACGGCAGCCGGAGCAAGCACCTGCCGCTTCGTGGATCGATGCTGCGCGGGCCGGAGAGCGTGGCCTTCGATGGCGCCGGCGCCGGCGCCGGTCCATACAGCGGCGTCTCCGATGGCCGCGTCCTCAAGTGGAACGGGTTTGCGCGCGGGTGGTCGACGTACGCGTACAGTCCGGGCTACGACGCCGAGGCCTGCACCGCGTCCAGGGCACGACCGGCGGAGCTCACCGAGAGCAGTTGCGGCCGCCCGTTGGGCCTGCGGTTCCACCACAAGTCGGGCAACCTTTACATCGCGGACGCGTACAAGGGGCTGATGCGCGTCGGCCCGGGCGGCGGCGAGGCCACGGTGCTGGCCGCGGAGGTCGACGGCGTGCCGCTCCGCTTCACCAATGGTGTCGACGTGGACCAGGTTACCGGGAACGTGTTTTTCACGGATAGCAGCATGAATTACCTGCGGTCGCAGCACGAGAGGGTCACGGCCACCGGGGACTCCTCCGGACGCCTCATGAAGTATGATCCCAAGACGGGCCAAGTCACTGTGTTGCAGGACGGCATCACGTACCCAAATGGTCTCGCCATTAGCGCCGATAGGACACACCTCATAGTCGCGCTCACCGGGCCGTGCAAGCTGCTCAGGTACTGGATCGATGGCCCCAAGGTGGGCACGTCTGAGCACCTCGCTGACTTGCCGGGCTACCCTGACAATGTGAGGGCTGACGGCAGAGGCGGGTTCTGGGTGGCGCTGCACAGGGAGAAAATGGAGCTGCCATTTGGCCTAGACAGCCACCTGCTGGCGGTCAGGGTCGGGGCCGACGGTCAGGTGGTCCAGGTGATGAGAGGGCCCAAGAGCGTGAGGCCGACGGAGGTGGTGGAGAGGGAAGGCGGCAAGCTGTACATGGGCTCCGTAGAACTACCGTATGTCGCCGTTGTTAGGGAATAGTTAGGTCGATTTGTAGTCTCCGTTTCTATTTGTCTTGCTATAGGTTTTAATGGCATATTTTTTTTAAAAAAAAAAGTGTCAAAATTGCAGGCTGTCCTTTGTTAGAAATTACTGAGTAAGTTAGTGCCATTGCCACAGTTGGATCAAAATGTATGCTTAACCTTGAATTCAGTTGATGGGGGCAATAGTTTACACCCCAGATTTATATTGCTAGTACAGGTCTAAATTTAATATACGCTATACATTTGGGAGCATGGACAGCGGTTATTTGAAGGTCCGTATGTGCAACAATATAAGTAATCTAAAGGTAACCATTACTTGATTTCTTGTACACATATGTAAAGGTAACCATTACTAGATCAAATCTCTCTAACCCTGTCTTATTCCCTTCTTCCTCCTTCGCCCAACCCTGATCTGGACTCAGATGTGCCGCTTACCCCTAAAAACCAAAACACCAAATCCTAACTCTGAAATTGCTGAAGTTGGAGAGCAAAACCAAAAATCGAGTGAGAAACTCTGAATGCTCGAGCAAAGCATAACTTTACTGTATTTGAAGCATATAAGTCTCGAAAGCCTACGAATACACAATCATCATCTATAAGAGTTTAACTGCAGTACATCGAGCCAAATCAACACAGAGGTAAACAATGTGCCACAAACGGGATGTACAAAACATCGAAATATAAATTGTATACCGTAACGGAGACAGAAAATGCACTGCATTAGCGTCAGAGACACAAAATACACTGCATAAGCGTCAGAGACAGAAAAACACTGCATCAGCGTCAGGATCCTGGTTTGTTCAAACTGGGAGATGCAATCGAACACCTGACACTGACAGTAACCGACCAAAATGACATTCCGCTGAACCTACTGAACCAAGACAGTCACTAGTACGGGTTTTTTCAACACAAAGATTGGAAGGACTGAATCAACAAAGACTAGCCGCTGCAACAATTCTCAGCAATTAGGTTAATACTACGTACGTAAGCAACACCAAGGATTTCAGGCATTCAATCCTTGTGGTCTCTGTTCTCCTGGAATCCCTGCCTCAACCTTTGCAATTCCTGCCTCAACCTTAGCAATCCCATTGCCGCTTTAACTCCGTGATCACCTCCCGGACGTCCGCGCGATGGCCGTCGAAGAAGGCCTGGTGGACGCGCTTCAGGACGAACAGCGCCACGGCCAGCGAGCCGCCGTCCTCCATATCGTCCAAGCCCTGCTCCGCCAGGGAGGGGATGTCGTCGACGGACTTGCGGCAGGTGGAGGCGAAGTAGCGGTACCTGTCCGTGAGGATGATGTTGTCCTGGTGCTCCGGCCAGAAAACATCCGTGACGTCGAGCGCGTCGAGGATCACCGTCTCGACGGGGTCGGCTCCTGGGATGACGTCGAGGCTCGTCGCGACCCCCAGGGTCGGCTTCTCTATGGACACGACCCTGCCGCCGAAGTAGACGCCATCCGGGTCCAACAGGTCCATGGCCGCCTTCGTGTAGCCCTGATTCCCAAAGGTGTACACGTGCATCTCGAACATGGAGTTCACCTGCTTCAGGAAGCCTCGCACGAACGGCCGCAGCTTGACGAACATTTGAACGTTGTTGGAGTCCAGCCGGAAGAGGCCGATGCTGGGGTCTCCACTTCGGTCGGGCGTGAACCCCTTGGCTTGCTCGGCGGGGGAGAGGTCGTCGAGCGCCGTGGAGTTGAGCAGCGTGTGGTCCAGGTCCAGGATGAGGGTCAGCTTCCTCGCGCGCAGGAGGGTCTCCAGATCGGACGCGCGCGGGATGCTTGTCGACGTCGTCGTTGTCAAGGCCGGGACCGCCGCGGGGCCTTCGCGGATCTCATCAGACAGGCCTCCTTCCGCGCTCCCCTCCTCCTTCGTCCCGTCCAGGCCGAGGAAGAGCAGCACGCGGCGCGAGGGGCAGGGGGCGAGGGGAACTCTGGGGGCGGATCCTCTCGCGTCCTCCTCCGTCGCCGCGCACTGGTCGTTGTCGTCTCCGCCGCCGCCGCCTCCTCCTTGCTTTTGCTTCAACGTCTCGTGCCCAACGGCGACTCCGGGCGCACCCCCTTCCGCGTTCTTCTCCTTCACCCCGCACAAGAAGCAGCGCCCGAGGACGAACGCAGGGTGCGGGGGGCAGCGTGGGCCGTCCTCGTCGCTTCCTCCTTGCTTTCGCTTCATCTCGCGCGTGGCGGCGGCTGCGGGATTCTCCCGGCGAGCGGTGCTCGGTGAGGCAGCCGAAGCTGCACGGGGCCTGGGGGATTTGATTTGCACGCGGTGGGCAGAATGCCGAATGAAATGGATGGGTGCGGCTGCGGTCGCGTCCTGTTCTCTTTTGTAACCGCCTTCGAGTTCGTGAGGGGGGCGAGCCGCTTGGATGCTTGCGCACAGTTGTTGCCAGGTGGCACCGTCGCGGTCAACATAAAACGGCTGGCCAGTTTATTCCAGTTCAAAGTTTTTTTTTTCGAATTATTCAAGTTCAAAATTGAGTTCCAAAAAAAAAGTTCAAAGTTGAACTGCTAGGGCTATCCTTTTCAGGTCTTCTATGCAATGTGGTTTCCTATGTTTTTTAGGTTTCCTATGTTTTTTATACACAAATAAACTGATGTATATGAAATTACGAAACCAGTACATATGCACGTGCTTATAAAATATAATTTATATTTTCATATGTAATTTGTAAATTTAATTGTTTCTAAAATGGATTCGAATATATCAGCAGAAATACAGTTGCAATTCAAATCATACTAAAGTTAGTGTTCATTTATTCATGAAGGTGATAATTTTTTTTGTATGATATAATGTTACTTCCAAGTTCATATTTCCATTTTGAAGAAACACAAACTATAGTTAGAAAATAAATATGAATATTTAGAATAACGTTGGTGAGGTCTTTAGAAACAAATTAAATATCAGTTCTTTACACTACTTTTGAAATTATATACTTTCTTCACCACGAAAATTTCTCATGCAAAATCCATACTATCAAGCACCATGAATCAATACCATGCTTTGTTGGTAACTGCATTTCTTAATCTGAATCATGGTTGATGCATTGCCACTAAGTTTATTTTTTATAATTTGACCCTGTTTTTGAAAAATATTCATATTTGGATCCCTGGAAAACGTATTTGCATCTTTGGACTCAGTAGGTCGGAGCTGAGACTCGCGGCTCCAAGCTAACACGTCTCAGCGCCACCAGTCCTGGCGCCGAGCTGTTTCGGCCGTTACTCCCATACCGCGCGCCGTCTGCTGATGTGGCGGGACCTCGAAGCC
>DXKC01010741.1:0-11899 GCA_031170775.1 Cymbopogon citratus
TTGAGCTGAATGCTTGCACATACAACTCCCTGATCAATGGCCTATGCAAGGCAGGCTATCTGGAGCAGGCCATGAGGACTATGGCAGACATGGATACATCGGGTCTTAAACCGGATGTTTACACATATACAACTCTTATTGATGCGCTCTGCAAGTCAGGGGAGCTTGACAGGGCTCATGACCTCTTGCAAGAGATGTTAGATAAAGGAATTAAGCCTACTATAGTGACTTACAATGTTTTGATGAATGGTTTTTGCATGTCAGGCAGGGTAGAAGGAGGAAAGAAGCTGCTTGAGTGGATGCTGGAGAAGAACATCCATCCAAATGCTGCAACTTACAATTCTCTTATGAAGCAGTACTGCATTGTCAATAACATGAAATCTACCACCGAGATCTACAAGGGGATGTGTTCTCGGAATGTGGAGCCAAATGAGAATACATACAATATATTGGTCAAGGGGCACTGCAAGGCAAGGAATATGAAAGAGGCATTATATTTCCACAAAGAAATGATAGAGAAGGGTTTCAGACTTACTGCAACCACATACAGTTCTCTTATAAGATTGCTGCATAAAAAGAAGAAATTTGTTGAGGCAAGAAAACTATTTGATGATATGAGGAAGGAAGGTTTGACAGCTGAACCAGATGTATACAATTTTTATATTGATTTCAATCTTAATGAGGACAATTTGGAGTCAACTCTTGCTCTTTGTGATGAACTGGTGGAAGCCAGTATTGTGGAATTGAAAGCTTAAATGGATCAAGATGTTGTAAAGGAACATATACATTAGGAACATGATTTTGGCTCGTTATTTCATGCTAGCTTCTTCAGGATTGTGTTTGCATGCAATGGTGAATAGAAGATCCAGAGATAGTGCTGTCCTTTTCACGATGTTAAAACTGGCAGTTGAGGTAAAAACAGTTTCTTCTAAGTATTTAAATTGGTTGCAGAGATAATAGTTGTGTGTTCCCTGGCATTTTCTGATGGTTGATGATATTATCCTTTAATTACAGCCTTCAACGGGTCAATCCAGAACATGTCCAGACATGTTTGTAGAATGCACATTGTGGTGTTGGTGTGATTTGCAAGGTAGAAGACAATATGCATTGTTAACTCATTGCTTTTCTTTCCAAGTATTATGTCTGGTCCTTGTTCCTTTGTTTTTCTACAACAAGTTTAATGATTTATCCATTTTTTTAGTTCGGTACTTGCAGAATAAATATAAATCACCTAGAGCATTGCTAGGTGTGTGTGTGTGTATTTATTGTCTCACTCATATCGTGTATCTGACTTTCCACTCATGCTACTTGTGTTGCAACTAACACCATGTTGAAGTTAGATGGCTTGTGCTCTTTCATTGCTTAGATCCAGTGCTTCTTCAGAGCAACTCTTGTTCCAATGATAGTTTCTGTAAAAATGTGTAAACTAGATCTACTTAGCTTGGATTTAGTCCTTCTCCCCTAAGATTAAGGGCTACTCTACTAAGATTCACTTTTAGCTATATATTTTTTTGATTTGCAATGAACTCATGCTGACCTTAATCTGTTGATGTGCAGGACAAGAAGTTTTTTGGTTAATAAGCTGCTGCATGTGATGCCCATGAGTACATAGCTACATATAGGAGGAACATCACGAAACCACTGATGAAACAGGAGAGGACTGCAAACCTACATTGTTCAAGAAACAGGAGAGAACTAAAGAGACAATGAGGCTTATACCTGTGAATGGAAGGATTAACTAGAAAGATTTTGTGGACAACAGTGGAAGGTAGCATTGATTAAGAACTGATGCTTGGTCTTCATTCGGAATTTTGAAAAAAATATATGGTATGCTCTGTTTGCAGGCATCATTCCGTCCTCAATGTTACAGCACCCAGATAAGCTTCATGGTTCACTGACTTGGACCTTCGGCTGTACATAGGGGAAATAGATCAACTGTGGTCTATCAGAGAACTCAGCTTCTTGGATATTCATAAAGTGCAGCACCAGATTTGGTTAGCTTTTAGAATTACACATCACAACGCACCATATACGGAAACATACAGCTTCTAACGAACATATTGATACGAGTTATAGACAGAGGATACAACTGTACTGTAGTCTGTAGGAATGAATTCTGATGAGAAATAATATGCAAAGTTCGAAGCTCTTTTTTCTCAGAGTGGATTCATTACTTTCTTGCAATTAAATTTATTTCATGATTTATTACAATGTTGTGGCACTACACAGTTGATGCAACATTCTGTATTGTATTGGCAACTGTATCGGTTGGCGGTTTTTTTTGACAGCTCTCATCTGGATACAGCTGTAGCATCTGTTCGCATACAGACACACACCACCTGTGTACAACCAGACTGTACACAGATACGACGCGTCCATGGAGAGATCACCAGAGTCGCTGAGGCTCCGTAGACGACTGGCACGTCGCACTCCCTTTGTGGCACCACGCGTTGAGAGGCTAAACTGAAATTATTTTGGGAAAAACTCCCGGTGAGACACCAGTGTCGAACCAATGGTTCGAACGCTGGTGGGCAGCTCCCTCACCTGCGATGCATGCCAGCCGAGCTAGAGCTCGCTCTCGGTTGGCGGTTTTTGGGGCTGATTGTTACGAGAGAAAAACACCATATCTGGATGATAAGCTGGGTTGACAAGTCAAGCGAACAGAGTGGTTACGCTCTAACATTTCCAGTCTGAGTTTGGGAATTTTTTTCTCCTAATAATAATTCTTGTAAATTTTGTGAAGACTTTCAAGCGTTCCAAACAGGTTACGGTCAAAGCATTTTTTTAGGAGCATTTTGTCTAGTACGTATATACGTAGATTCTTTATCACGTGTGTATTGAAATAAGGAAAAAGTCCACCTTTGGTCCTTTAACTTTTACAAAAGTCCGTTTTTGGTCCCTCAACTGTAAAACCGGACAAAACACGTCCTTCAACTTTTGAAACCCTTGAAAAACCACACAAAAATCCTGGCAGATTATGTCCCTCATGTGTAGTCACTGTGTAGATCTACTTTTGTGTAGTCCAACATAAACTTTAGTATTTTTTAAAGGTTTTAAAAGTTGAGAGACGTGTTTTGTCCAGTTTTTAGAGTCGAGGGTTCAAAACCAGGACTTCCGTGAAAATTAAAGGACCAAAAGTGTACCTTTTTCTTAAATAAATCAGCCCATGTAAACTTTGGCCGGCCAAGACGCTTTTGGCAGGGTAGAAATGGGCTCATTCGAAAGGCCCAATCTCCAAGGTTCTCCTTGCCCGCCTGCACCTAAACCTCGCAAAAGCCCAACCCAAACCCTAGCACCTCGCGAAATCTCCCCGCGAAGCCTCCCGGTCTCCCGGTCTCATGGATTTCGGTCGCCGGAAGGCGGCGGCGCTGGCTGCGCTCTCGTCGCCGACGCCGGACAAGTCCCCGAAGGGCGGCGTCGACGCCCCCATCGCCCCACTCCTCGACGCCCTCAACTCCCACCCGGACCTCTTCACCACCTCCTCCTGCTCCGGCCGCGTCTCCGTCCTCGCGCAGCCTCCGCCGCCGCATGAGGGTCAGGGCGATGGCGCCGCCAAGCCGAAGAAGAAGGCGCGGGGCGGCGGGTGGGTATACGTATCGCACGACCCCGCCGATCCGGACGCCGTAGTGAAGCAGCTGTTCGGCGGGAGCGGGACGGGAGGGGCGGGGGACGAGCTGGTGTTCAGGTTCGAGCCGATGATCGTGGCGGTGGAGTGCAGGGACGCCGCCGCAGCTGCGGCGCTCGTTGCGGCCGCTATCAGTGCGGGGTTCCGGGAATCAGGTGTGTTTTGTGATTGTGTTTGGCGTGCCTTCAAACTGTGTTTAGAGCTTTGTTGAGATGCTTCGATTTCCATGAAGAATTCAGCAGTGTATCCTTATTGTACAGTATTTATACAGGAGATGTGGAACGATTTGTGAATCCTTCTATCATGGTCGCAGGCTCAGGGTTCATTATAGTCAGTTTTGCATATGTAGTTTTAGAAAAGTATGATTTTTGGTTCATGCTTTTGGCTGAAAAGTATGATTGTAATGTGTATTGCTGAGTTCTAATATGATATTTCTTGTCCTTATTTATAATTATAGGAATATCAGATTAAGTTTGTTTAAAAATTGTTTAATCTGGTTTTCAGGTATCACAAGCTTGCAGAAACGTGCGATGGTAGCAATAAGATGCTCAATTCGCATGGAAGTGCCACTGGGGCAGATTGATGAACTTGTTGTTTCTCCGGAATATGTCCGATACCTTGTTAGAATTGCCAACAGTAAAATGGAGGCAAATAAAAGGCGAATGGATGGATTTCTGGATCTCTTGCAGACTAAGGTATTGAGTTATGCTTGTCTTACTGTATTCCAACTTTTTTTTTGTTAGTGTGCATGCATACATGTTTGCAAACTTTGGATATCATGTAGGTCCAAAAATGTTTCTGCTGAATGTTCATTAAGCTGGAGTGGAGAGTAAACTAAGTACTTCTTTTAAGAAATAATATTCTATAGGACATTTCTGTTTATAAAACTACTTAATGAGCTGAGCAAGGTTTTTCAAGTAGATGGCGATAGCTACTTCTTGATTTACTACCACTTGTCAGATACTACCTCCGATCTTTTCCAAATGACACTGGTAGTTCAAAACTGAACTAGCCAGCGTTTTTTTAAAAAGATTAAAGGGTGTAAATTTATCTTCATCTGTCCATAGTATACGTCCTGAACATTTGTGTGTTAAAAAAAAACTTTGACCACCAAATTCATTTGCAAATATGTTTGTGCATTCTACAACAATTTAGTTGATTTAGTACCGCAATGACCTTTATTCTTATTGTTTTCTCATTTTTTTTCTTTTATCATGTTGATTCCAATCAAATTGCTAGGGTTTGTCATACTCATCGGGGTTGTCAAACAACTGTAATGGAAGTGGTGGTCAGTCTGTTGATTATGAGGCTTCCGTGGGTCCTGAAGTTAAGATACCATTAGATAAATGTGCCAAAACAAATGATGAGTACTTAGATACAAAGAGGAGAAACAGTGGACATAGTTGTGATGATGATGATACAGGTTCAATAGAAGCAAGGTATTTTGGAAATCAAGACTCTGCATGGAGCGAGGGTCTCAAGCATGGTTTTGGTAATGCTAAACGGCATGTTCTCTTATCTCTTTTGTCTCATCCTACTTTTCATTTTTCTTAGATTGGCATCTATTTATTGGTTTGATGGGCCCCGAAATGGATATTTGATATCATTTGATTGCGTCGGAGATGTGCATCACAGTACATGGTAGTTTGGCATGTTGGACCCACTGACTTAGTTGTTAATTGTCCATGTTGTTTACATTTGTAAATTTTATAATTAGTGTTTCTGTAAATGCTTAAAAGGTTTTCAACTTTGTTTAGCCTTGTTGGACTACGCAGCCTATTGTTCAGGTTACATGCCCATTTAAGCGAACACTGGTTTTAAGAACTTTTCGTTGAACATTAGTTGGACTAAGCGAGAAATTAAATTCCACCTGGTTTTGATTAAAAATAGTTTTCTTTTTTCTTGTAGAGTGATTGGTTTGTGTTACTAAACCAACCCTTCACTAATGAATTGATGGTCCTGCTCCTATTTAGGTGTCTACTCTGTTATTCCATAATTCTGATAATGTACTTTGAGTCTTCTTCTTACAAAGTGACAATCCAGTAGCTCGGAGCCTTCGATTGAACCCTTTTCATCTTTTCTGTTGTATTGTACAGATTATTAACGCAGGAGAAGTTGTCAGAAAACAGAAATCATCTCTCTACCACAACATTGAAGATTAGTGGTGAACCAATGGAGAAGCTGTTCTTATGGGGCCAAGCCTCTTGTGTGTTTACTGTTGGAGAAGAGCAGCAGGTCCTAACTTTTGGTGGTTTTGGAGGACCAGGGAGACATGCAAGGAGAAACTATTCCCTTCTGCTTGATCACAAATCTGGTTTGTTGACAGAAATGATCTTCAAAGCATCTCCTTCACCAAGGATGGGGCATACAGTTACTGCGGTTGGTAATAGCACTTATCTAATTGGAGGTAGAGGTGGTCCTTCAGAAATTCTTGATGATGTCTGGGTTTTGCTAAGCACTGGGAATACATGGTCAAAAGTGGAGTGCTGTGGAGATCTGTTCCGACCAAGGTACTGTTTAGATGCAATTATTACCCCCCTTTGCCCGTTCTCGATTTTTTATGGACGTTCTGTCTCTTTTATGCAGGCACCGACATGCAGCTGCTGCAGTAGCTTCAAAAATTTATGTATTTGGCGGACTCAGTAATGAAGGCATATATTCTTGTATGAATGTATTTGACACAAAAAATATGCAATGGACTGTACTTGCTGCTTCAGGCGAATGGCCATGTGCTCGACATTCACATTCTATGGTGTCCCATGGTACAAATCTTTTCATGTTTGGAGGTCATGATGGCCAACGGGCACTGAAGGACTTCTACAGTTTTGATACAACAACACTTAGGTGGAAGAAGGAAAACACAAATGGGGGATCTCCATCACCGAGGTTTTCACACTGCATGTTCATCTACAAAAATTATCTTGGGATACTTGGTGGCTGTCCTATTACAGAAAACAACCAAGAAGTTACATTGCTGAACTTAAAGCATCGAGTCTGGTTTCGTGTTTCCGTTCCATTGCTGAGCCAGTCCCTCTGTGTCCGTAGTTCATCGGTTGTAATTAAAGATGATCTTGTTATTTTAGGTGGCGGTGCATCTTGTTATGCATTTGGAACCAAATTCAGTCAACCAATAATTCTTGATTTGCATTCAGCGGAGTCTATGTTCTATGTTAGGAACAAAGATGGCACAATTCAAAGTTATGATGCAATATCTGCTGTTGACTTGCCAAGAGATGAGCAAAAGGACATCTTTGATTATGATACAAAATCACAAGATGCTTGTTCTGGTGGTTTGACGGATTCAAGCCCTCTGGTTCTTCAACTGGAAAAGGTGTATGCCAAATTAGCGAAGGATATTATGAAAAAGTTTGGATGGTTGGATCTTTCTAGAAAAGTTCGAGTCAGTCACGATAATGGTCATGTTCTTTTTCCTATTAATGAAGCTTTCCATATCCTAAATGCTGAAGAGCATATCAAGATGGCACATGATGATTCATGTACCTTTGGGGAATCATTTGTGTTTACTGAAAAGAAACTTGAAGGAGACAAGCTATCTCTTCAGGATGCATTAAAAATTTTGTCATCTTGCAATGGTTCCTTTATGAAAGATGAACTAGCCATCAGCCGAAAGCCTTCCAAGTCTCCTCAAACCATCATGAAAGAACTTGTATCTTCTCTACTGGAAAGTAAAGGGATGCCCCCTCAGTTGTTGGAGCAGCTTCCAGCTAGGTATGTTTCTCTGATGAAAATATCTATTGTTATTACAACTATAGTTGCTCTTGCTTGCTTAAATCTCATTCTGATGTGTAGGTGGGAGACACTTGGTGATATCATCATACTTCCGAAGACATGTTTCAAGAATCCATTGTGGGAATCAGTTAGCGAGGAACTTTGGCCACTAGTTGCCAAGTCACTTGGTGCACAACGTCTTGCACGCCAAGTAAGTATTGGATGAACTCTTTGTTAGTGAACCTAGAACATCTATTTGGGCTGCTATTATTCTTGAAGTCAATACGTATGTTCATGTGGTCTCCCATCCTCAATTCAATTTCCATGTTATGTATTTTTATTCTTATAATTTGTGACTTGACTTGTGGCATGTATTTGGTTACCCTACCAAACATTTATTTCTGTTGGGGATGCACTTTTCATTATGATTCATTCAATCTATCCTTTTTGGCAGGGTAAAATCATGCCAAATGGTACAAGAGATAGTACACTGGAACTTCTTCTGGGTGATAATGGATGGGTTACCCATTATGAAAATGGCATCTGCTATTCACTTGATGCAACAAAATGCATGTTTTCTTCTGGTAACCGTTCAGAGAAACTTCGCATGGGACAGTTAAACTGCAGAGATGAGGTGGTCGTGGATTTGTTTGCTGGAATTGGATACTTTGTTCTTCCGTTTCTCGTGAAGTACATTCTCTGATAGCCCTTGGTCAAACACAGAGATTCTGATTTTATCCCCTCAAAAGATTGTTGTTCTTAATCTTGTCTTGCAGGGCTAATGCCAAGCTAGTTTATGCATGTGAATGGAATCCACATGCTCTGGAGGCTCTTCGGCGCAATGTTAGTGACAACCATGTGGAGGATCGATGCATTATACTTGAAGGAGATAACCGGCTGACTGCACCCAAAGTATGTACTGGACAAATTTCATTTTTTGGTCTAACACATGATTGCGATGCTGCTGATCTTTGTTTCTTACTGGACTTGAATTAGGGTGTTGCGGATCGAGTCTGTCTTGGATTGTTACCCTCAAGTGAATGTAGCTGGGTCACTGCTGTAGAAGCTTTAAGGTGGTCTGTCTGCATCACTACCTGAGTTCTTTCAGTTATGCTTATTTCATTCTAGGTTTCTTGTAGTGTTCAAAGAATATTTTCTATAGAGAAGTATAACTGTTTAGGTAAGCTTTGTTTTGGCCTCCTCTGGTTGGACTTGCTGAGGTTCTTGTTTCTGTTGCAGAAGTAGCTGCATCCGTTAGTAATTAAGATGATTTATTAGTATTGTTTAAGTTGGTTTTATTAGGAGTCTGGTTGTGTTAGGGAGTCAGTTGGGAATGTGCCTTTTGAAAGTCATTGGAAATGTGCCTATCTTTTGAAAGTCGTGTGCAAATCTTTTAGGGTTGGTTAGTTCTTGGGCTAAGGTCACAGTATTGTAATTGTACCCTGTTACAAGCTAAGCATTATAATTGTTATTCTCAACCCTTCTAATTTCTCTATTCCCCACACAGCATTATACCCTGTTACAGCTAAGCATTATAATTGTTATTCTCAACCCTTCTAGTTTCTCTATTCCCCTGCTACGGTTAAGCATTGTAATTGTTATTCTGATCCCTTCTAATTTCTCTCTTCTACCCCTGCTTCCCTTCTCTAATCATCAACCACATCCAGGGTTCATATCCCTGTAACCTTAATCACAAAGGTGTAACACGACAGCAGAAAAATGTTGTTTCAGAATATTCTAAATGTTCTTTTAAAACTCTGCTTATCAACATATTGATCTTAGTAGTGGTAGTCTGACATATCTTTATCCTCAAAGACATCCTGCCAATTCTTTTTTAGAGAAAAGGTTTCCTTCGCTTTATTGAACCAATAGAGCGCAATTGAGTTTACATTTAGCAGAGCGTATTCAAGGCACACCCGGCAAAATCTGGGATGCTAAAGGTTCCCTGACAGTTCATTTCATGCGGAAGATCATTTTATTGCTATCATCCACCGACGCACGCTGAAGTATCGTCTCTCCTGATATGGCCAAACACAGTTGCTGGAGACTGCCATCCCAATCCTTCTATTTACACATGCTGCCAAATTTGGTTATCTGATACACTGAAAATGCCTGCATGGTGGTGCTTTCAGTAATTCAGTGTGTAGGGCATGGAACATGCTGGGGTTCTTGATGGAATGTGTGGTCTCACTTGGAAACAAGTTCTCTATAATGTTTGAATGTGATATTGGAATTTTGTCGATTTTCTGGATCCACAACAAACCTCTGATGTTAACAGTTTACTCTATTACTATGTGTAGGGTTGACGGAGGCGTAATGCATATACACGGGAATGTCAATGACTCTGATGAGACCCACTGGTTGGACAATGTTGTTGAATCCATCAGTAATATCACCAAAAACCATGGTAAAAATGGTGCATTTATTCTTTGATCTGTTGCGATGCATTTTTGCTCTCCGAGAGTTCAAATTCCCTTCTTATACAAATTGTGGCAGGACTATCTTGGAACGTGTCAGTGGAGCATGTTGAACGTGTGAAATGGTACGGTCCGCATATTCGCCACCTTGTAGTTGATGTTAGATGCCGGCAAATCTAGTAAAGCAGATGCCTTCAGAGAACACTTATGCACTGCCAGGCCTGCGATTCTTGGATAGTTGGATGCATGTATCATTGCAGAATGTAGTGCTCAACAATTTGTTTCGGTTGTGTTCTAGTCCCAAATGTATTGAAAACATTGTCACGTTCTTGACCACAATTCTTAACTGCATTGCTACTGTAAAGTGGTCTTCTTTTACCTAGTATTTTATGTAGGTAACTTTTTTTTTTCTTATATAAGATAATTCTTTTTTTTTTGCGAGAAATATAAGATAATTCATTAAGTTGTCTGAACATTTCATTACCAGCTTTTGCATTGGCTGGTTGGCACAGCACGCAGGTACCGCATTGATTCAGTGATTACGGTGAACCAGGAAAGTCATGGGGAAGTTCAAACAAAAATTGTCATACAAGGCCCATTTTGTTTTGTGAAGGAAAACACGTATTGACCGAATATCTAAGCATTAACCGAACTTATTTGCTGACCACGTTCCAGTGTATCCAAAAACTATGGCAAGTACCAGGTTTATGTATCTGTAGGATGATGACGAACGTCAAGGTTGTGTTTGACTGAAGGTATCTCTTGAGAATTTGAGATGGAACAGTTTCATTGTAGTATTTTATTTAACTGCACAGAATTCATCCAAACAAAGTTTTTTTTTTCTTCCTGAGCTGCTGCATCATCCGTCCCTATTCTAGTTTCTCAAGCTTTTATTTAGTTGCAAGATGGGTTCATTTCAGAACAGCAAATATTGTTCTGAGATGTTGCACCATCCCGTCCCAGTTCCTTGGCTGTGTGATCATTTTCTTACACCATCTCCCATTTACTATTTAACTTTCCAAGATTTTTAAAATAACTTATAATTTGGAATGGAGGTAGTATCTTATTTCATGCTATATTGGCTTATTGTACCTATAAATAATATATTTTGTGGTAATATAGTACTTTTTTTTAATATATAATCAAATATCATAAACATTGTACTCTTGAACGGAGCGAGAGTAGTATAGTGGGGCCACTAAAGAAATTTTAGTAGCAGAATTAGTAAGGAATCTTGGTTACGAACTAAACATAGACCTTTTTCCTATTACTAAATTACCCAACTGAAAGTTAGATATTAAGTATAAAGTGAGGCAAAATGCACTTTTTATTAGATATTTAAATGTACTTGCATAAACAAAACTTACACCAGGGATGTTCAAGATACTACAATGCAACAAACATGAGCAAAAAAGAAAAAGATATACACAATCATCTCTCAACAATGCAAAAAAAGCGACGCCCATTGTAAGCTTTATCAGGCTACCAAGTAACAAAACATGAAGAAAAAAGGGTGAAGAACAGTAACTAATGGTACACCATTTCTACTAAGGGAACAGGCTACTTGAGCCTCATCGGCTGCTGCATCCCTCCTCTCATCATTGCGCAAAACTCCTCATAGTTAATCCTCCCATCCTGTGGCAGGCAAATGACCAACATCAAGAAGATGAAAGGAATAACAAAATACAGCTGAAAAGACGATGGTGTGAATAGCTTACATTGTCCGTGTCAACTTCTGATATGATCTCCTTTATTGTACTCGTGTCGCCCATCTCATGCTCGATCAAAGCAGATTCCAGTTCATCTCTTGTGATGAAGCTGCAAAAAGTCAGTGTAATCTCCATGTTAAACAAAACAGATTTTGCTTTGAGAAAACAAAAACAGTTTATGCATGAGACATACTCTGGAAGAAAGTGTCAATAATATGAACCTAGATACTTTTACATGCAAAAAGGAGGGCATCCCAACAGGGGGGAGGTTTTTTTTTTTTGGGTGTTAACATAATGGATTAAGTCCAGTTTTCACCCCTCAACTATTGCGTCGGTCTAATTCGTACCCCCAACTACAAAACCGTCTATTCCTGGCACCCCAACTATCAAAGCCGTTCACTTTTGGCACCTGGGAGGGG
>DXKC01010763.1:0-10841 GCA_031170775.1 Cymbopogon citratus
ATGTTGTGAATGACGGCGGAATAACGACGAAGAACACAAGATCAATCCACAAAGAGACATCAGATTTAACGTAGAAAACTCCTCCAATGCGAAAGGAAAAAAACCACGGGCGCCAGCCAGCAAACACTCCTCACTATTATCAAGAGTCGGGTTACAGCACCGTAGCGGCGGCTTACAAGATGATCACAGTGGAAACCCTAAACAGAGTATATGTTTAGTGAGGACGGGCCTCCGGTTCGCTCCGTCAGAAGTCGGCCTATATAATGGGCAACTGAATTTGGAACATATCCAACACCACGCGTCCACACTATACTGCCATTACCAGACAGTGAGACACAATGGTCTGGCTTGGTTCATCCTCATTTGAATACTATCTGATAGTGACAGGGATGATGGTTCATGTGGCATTGCATCCTGAACCTCTTCCTCTACCACATTCAGCTTTTGTGGCTTTTGGCAAGTGCTACAGCTACAGTGGGGAAGAGCTCCATACATAACTGGTGAGCATTTGATCGATCGAAATTTCCAAATATCACCTTCTCCATCTACAACAAGAAAGACACAAGACTTTTTTAAAGTCTGGTGGAATTATTTCCCCTTTCTAAATCCTATAATTTTCTATGAAATTCATATAAAGACCGTGTGCGTGACATACACTCCTGCACTAGCTCCAAGCCGACCATAGCGTTTGGGGGACCGTAGAGACAAAAGGGGATGGAATTTTGTAGAAAAGTGACAGAGATTTGTGCATGTGTGGGCGAATTGCTGAACTGTGGCGGCGAGGAAATCCGGTTGTCGACATATCTGGGAGGGTAAAAGTGAAAAAGGGATCAGGACTTTGCGCACCATGGGGCAGCAGCTAGCAACTGCATGGAAATGGAACGTGTAAGTAGAGGCATCAGGACTTTGCGGGCTCATCGATCCACTGACCCAATACCCAAAAACGTTAATGAGAACTGTGCTGATCCAACATACGAGGTAGTGCGTTAATTCCATTGTTCGTAATGAGAACTGTCCAAGTTGTCGATTCTGAAAACTTGTAAGGATATGCGTTGATGGTAATACACGTGTGTTGCTCTCTGTTTGCAGCAATGACAATGGTGCTCATGTTCGTCTTCTGGCCCTGGTAGCTTGTCGAAACGCTGTGAATTCTGAGCTTTGCACGTGGGCCTCATGCCTCAAATTGAGCCTTTTTCTTCAAGCCCCGGCCATGTGGGGTGCCTGGGCCACGTTAACTGAGGGCCCAACAGAAAACGCCACAAGTGCTTGTCGTAATTAAGCCCAAGAAAAAGGTTCAGACACTTGTGGAGAGACCTGGGCTTATAATTAAGCCCAAAAATAGATTGGCGAGGAGTTGTGCACCCATGGCTCGCTCCTTTTGGGAGGCCGTCGCTGACAGGCTGACAAGTGACAAGTGACAATAGATGGTCTTCAAATAAACCTTGCTGACATGTTCAGCAGTGAGATGACTGATAAGAACATTCTCTAGGAAGACTACATTGCATTTGTGCTCTTTATCATCCTGTAATAGTGTCTAGTTCCCGTCTTACTGAAACAAATTTCCTACCAGTGACTTCTTTGATAAAAAAAGGAAGGAAGGACTGATTGATTCAGTGATTGTTGCTCTGTAGTTTCATAGTGCCTCAAATACTGCCTTAACAGGAAATTCCAGTGCACACACTGGATAGCTTGGGTGCACCTCTGATGTTTGTACTACAAATCACTACTGAAGCTTTGATGTTGATACTGGAAGACTAGCAGATGCACCCTCGGTATATAAATATTAATTCAAATGTTGAAACCTAACAAATTAGCAGGATACATTTGAGTTGAACCTGTTTGGCTGATGGTTTTTGCGGCTGAACAATGATCGAAAAGTAGAATGTGACGAAATGAGAGATTGTTTCAATTAAACCATTGTGAGCACATATTGACGTGTCCTGCAAAGTGAAAACTATAAACCATATGTAAAGCAATTCGTACCTAAAATCTGTCACAACTGGATATCGACAAGAACAAGAAAATACCTACATGAGTATTGTGCTACAATATGGAGACAACAAAGACATGCTATAACAACAACTTGCACCAAGGTTACCCAACAAAACACGAACACGTTGGCATTGAGAATACATGATTTAGATTTAAGAAATTACAGTTCAAATGTTCTCATGATTATTTTCAAGGAAATTATATCATCCTTGCCTTTCAAGCAAATACCCAACTCATCTCAGAAAAATGGCAAAATACAGTTTCACATACAAACTCTCATGGCCGTCTCCAAGGAAATACATGACCCATGTCATTAAAAATACACTTCACAAAAAATCTGCTACGATCACTTTTGAGGAAATATATAAACCTTCTTATAAAAAGACAAATATTGTTCAGACATAAACTGCATCACTTGTGGTTCATCTGCCTCTTCAATGTGATTTTAGACTAAGAACCACAAATCTTACAATCTCTGTGAATGCTTGTAATCATCTTATTGAATGGGACTTGTCTCTTTAGTGTTTGAACAACTCACATTTACCTGAAATATTGATTTGCATATGTAGTAAATAAGTTGAAATGCAAAGGATGGATCGATCATGTGAAGGAAAATGTAATCACACAATTTCTTCAAGCAAATCGATAATGAGATAAGGTGACTTTGTCAAGGAGCACACCTAATCCAAAAAAAATTTAATAAAGAAAAAAAGCATTATCACAAGATTATTAAAACATGAACTGCCATCCAGGTACATTATGCGTTTGTTTCCATTGGTGCTTTGATTAGTTCATTTCACCTAGAATCACCTTAGAACAATTCAATTAGCAAAAGCACTATCATAGTTTTTATCAGGGCGACCATCATAAGAAAATTGGTTTGATTAGCATATATGGTGTGTTTGTTTCGGTTCATTAGCTAATCAGCACAAGTAATCTATGAATCAGATTTCACACCAAACCTTGATGTCTACTAATTGAAATAAGAACCAAAGTCGCTCGGAAAATATTTGGAAACTTTGTTTCAAAAAAAGGAAGGAAACTGAATGTATCTGCCACTCTTATAAAGATAAACCCCACTAGGTGAATTCTCTCTTAATGCAAGCTGTCCACATCATTTCTCACTAAGTTAGTTCTATCTATTCATGCAAGCAGTCCCCACTAAGTCCACATCATTCTCCACTAAGTCCATATCATTCATTATTAATTATAAAAAATATCCATGTCATCTCTATCATGTGAAATACTAAAACTCTTTAATCTATTACCATTCAAGTTATCTCTGGTAAAAAAAAACCCCCACAGAATATGTAACAAAAAGCTATTGGCGATTATGTTCTAGAATGGTGGTGGCTGAAATTTTGTTTTAGAGAACTTGCTGAGCACATTTACATCAATCAAGCAAAAAATAAATAAATAAAAACACAATAAGAAACTGAAAAGTACCACCCTTGAACGACAAGGATGCTTGATCAATGGCAATTGGCAAATAAGTGCTGAGAGGCCCTTGTACCCTGCCATCATTCATAAGCTAGCTAGCATCGATTGATCTAGGATAATTGGTGCCAAATCTACCGTCTGCCCATCATCTTCTACGATGGTGGTGCACAAAATTACAAATCAATATTCTTATGAGCACACAATTCATGCTTACACAATGTATAAACGTAGTAGGACAGGAAAACACAAACCAATCAGTCATTGTATAAGATTATTGTTGGATAATGGATACCCATTTTTCCTTGGTACTGGGATTGTCTATGCAGCATTATTATCTAATCACAAATACGGGTGAATGGCCCGATCGCAGAAAAAAAAAATTATCTAATCACTCAATCTCTTTGAAACCCAGTACCTTCAGTTTCCACATTCAGAGTTCCAACACGGAAAACATGCATGTATGTATGAACCATTCATGCATGTGTAATACAGACACGTATACGGTATTACCTAACAATGAATCGGGATAACTAGATAGAGCAATAAAATTTGGTGTATATTTATTCATGCAGGTTGGCGTGCACATACCTGCTAGGTTGGAAAGACTGGACAAACAGAGTTATCAATTCCCGAGGTGGAGTTTGCAAAGCAAATTATCTAGTGAACCATCATGATCGTTGTCACCTGAGGGAAGATCAGGGTTAGAGAGGAGAGGTGTTTTGAAGAGAGCCTGAATTGAAGGAAGCGTCCAGACGCACCAGAGAAGTCGACGCGCGAGGCAGACGGCTCTTGTAAGTTTGGCCGCTCCTTATCAGCCTGCCTAGTTGTGCTGGGCCTCGGCTTGCGGGCGCTGCCAATGGCGCGTTTGCCGCGGGCACAACGCTTATGAGCTTTGCTGTCATGATGTTCCTCCGAGCCGGCGCCAATGGAGAAGACAATCGCAGTGGATCCAAGCTGAGGAAGCTCGTGGCACTTGTCATCAAGCTGGAGTTTGCAAAGCAAATTATTTGGTGAATCGTTCTGTTCTTTGTCAACAAGCTGGAGTAATTTGGGAAGGAAAAATAAGCGCTGGTGGTAAGTAATATAGTCAAAGCTTAATTCCATCAACTACTGGAAAAAAAAATTTAATGCAGGCTGATACCTCTGTATCAGGATGGTCAGATGAGCAGACCATTTGGCCGGTGTTTGTTCTGATCAGTTGGATAGTTGGATGGTTAGGATGAGTCTCGGCTGCATGTCTAAGAGCTTCTTCCACTTTCTCCACCTCACACATGCTGGCACCTGCACAGTCGATGGAAATAACAGCTTTCTGAAGATGTCGGTATATCCACAGGTGGCTGTTGAAGCGGGCATCAGGCTTATCCTTCCACTTGAGCACACAAAAATGTTCTTCAATGTGGTGCTGAAGCTGAGAATTGCAAGGAACAGAATGCAGTATACAACATGCATATAGGTCAGTAAGTAGTACTCACAATCATATAATTAAGAAAATGTATTTTTTTTAAACAGAATGGAAGAGACGGCCTCACCAGAGCCACCCTGCTTTCATCAGATAAAACTTTTTCTTCAAATCTTCGATACATTTTTATGGTTGGACGATTGGGATGATTCACCACAGCACGTGTGACAATGGCCTCCACCTCCTGCACTTCTGTGGCAGTAGCACCCAAGCAATCGATTTTGACGGTGACTTCCTCAAGTGAAGGGAGGTTCTCCAGGCCCAAGTCAAGATCTTTGATTACATCCTTTGTTGGGAACTGCTCCAACGACATACCATTTTCTTCCGAACTGATCCAATACCCTGCATTAACTCGAAACTGCAACTCTTCAAGCCTTGGCATGGCGCCCATATGAAACTTGAGAGCTGTGCCCACACGGCAGAACCTCAGATTCCTGAAACCGTCTGTACCAACAGTATACCCTGGAGGCCAGCTGAAACCGCCTAGGTCGAGGTAGCTCAGCTCTGGCAATTTTGCTAGGTTATCCAGGTCCTGATTTTCAACAGTGTACATGCCCAGAGATAAGAAGCAGAGGTGTGGCAGGCGGGAGCGATTAATCCACCCAGGCAGTCGCGAGAAGATGATGCCTTGTATAAGCAGGCGCCGAAGCTGCCTAGGTGCTTCCCAGTGTTCCCACACAGCGGCCCCCTGTTGGCGTAATCCTGTACAAGCAAGGATTAGTTCCCGAAGCTCCCGCAGATTGCAAAGAGACTGCACCAATACTTTTTGCAGGCTCTCATCTAGCACCCCGGAGAAGGTGATCCTGACCATCCTCAACCTCGTTAACTTGCCAAGCTCTACCGCCATGAACTCAGTGGCACTCTGTCCAACTACCCTCTTCAACTGTAGCTCCTCTAGCAATGTGAGGTTTCCGATCCTATCAGCTGGCAAGCTATTAAACCCAATAGCTACCAGGCACATCAGCTGTGTAAGCAAACAAACAGCTGGTGGTAGCTCAACTAGCCCAATATTCTTTAATAATAGTGTCTTGAGGGACTTGAGATGCCCAATTTCCTTAGGAAGCTCATCAACAGTCATGTCAGATATCTCTAAGTACTCAAGGTGCAACAACCGCCCAAGATGCTTACTGATCATGACAAAGCTGCGTTGTATACATAGAACACGGCAAAATCTGAACCTATGAAGTGGGGTCATATTCTTAAACTTACTATCAACAATGATAAGTGACCTTAACACCTCTGGCATGCCCACTATGTCTTCTGAGAAGCGCTGCACACGGTGATTTTGGACAACCAACCGGCGTACCATGCTGCCAGAATGATATTGTTGCTCTCCGCTGTCCAAAATACTAATAAAGTTTTCACGACTCGACAACATACGGATGAGATCAAGCACAATATCATGAATACGGAAATATTGTGTGAAGCCATCATATGTGTCGTCCATTGGTTGGATCATGCTTCTATTGACAAGCTCGTTGAAGTATCTTTCTCCAACCTCAAATAGGCTACCCTCTTGTTCCTTAAGATGGACAAAATCTTCACCTATCCACATCCAAATTACACTCTTTGTATGAAGGATAGAATCTTCCGGAAATATGCTTAGATGCAGTAGACATGGCTTTAGATAATAAGGTAGATCATCGTAGCTGTATGATAGTATCTTCAATGTATTGTCTCCATTCCCAAAACCAATTGAGTCATACACTTTTGCCCAGTCCTCACATGGTTTTTCAACCAATAAACTAGCAACTGCAATGATTGCCAATGGTATGCCACCACATTTATCTATGATTTTAGTAGACAATTCACTTGATACACCATCAAGACTTTCTTCTTTCTGGCTTTGTATTCTTTTGTAGAATAGTTTCTTAGAGTTTCCATCAGAAAGTGGTTTTAGTCTGTATACCTCTTCTACATTTGTGACAGCCGCAAAATTACGAGTAGTCATGATGATTCTACTTCCACAATTATTGTCCCTCAAGACATATCTAATCACATCCCATGATCCTTTATCCCATATGTCATCAACAATGATGAAGTACCTATGATTGACACAAGAATGTGGATCTATGAATAATTTAGCAAACCTAACTAGACACAAGATAACATTAACATGATTCTAGCTAGGACAAATTGAAATCTATGGCTCCAAGGGAGGAGTGTATTTGTTAATCAATTTAATTTGTGGTATGACTTAAAGATCCAATCTATAAATATTTGGAAATTCTATATATTTTTTCTAGATGTTTGGCAGCAATTTCGATAAACTTCAACAAAACTGGAATCTCTCATAATTAAATGATTTAACTGAATTAACCGAATGCTCAGGCCTAGGACCTGGACTACAATTAATAGGAATGTGTAAACTTCATGCTTACGCTTTGCTAATGAAAAAAAAAGATTGAACTACAATGAATAGAGAAAGTGACATGGAGGTACCTCTTGTGCCGCAGGAATACATGCAGCTCGTTGGAGAATCGCTCTTCATCCCATCTTGACATGTCTACTTGGCTATACTTTTCATCCAGATCTACTAGCATCTTCTCAAATGTCCTAGTCAGACTAGGGGTCCTACCAATAGAAATAAAAAAAGAACAATCGAATTGTTTCTTAAGCATATCATGCACTGTTTTGGCTAGAGTAGTTTTACCCAATCCTCCAACCCCAACTATAGACACTATTTTCAGGCTCTGCTCCGACGCATGTGCATAAGCATCAACATTGATCCTTAACATTCTGATCAGTTTGTCCCTTGACTCCTCAATGCCAACAAGATCTGACTCTTTCTTGTATAGATTGAGGACTCGGGAGTCGATGCGGGTGCTCACAGCAAGATCAGCTTCCACGCCTCTAACTGTGTACATGGCACGAAACTCAGCCAACTCGTTGGAGAGCTTCTTGATGTTGGAGATTTGGCGCCGATCCTTGAACTTCTTCATCGCTGTAGTGGCCTTGCCAAGGATCTTCTTTATGACTTTGGCGTCGGTGGAGGTGGCTGCACACTTGCCACCATCAGCCATGCGCATGGTGAACTCATCGACAGCATCTCCCATTTCGTACGACAACTCCCGGACCTGGCGTGCCCAAAGCTTTTCCACCTCACTGAGCTGGTCCGGTGGAAGCCAAGACTCGTCGATGAGAGCAGCGTTCATCATCACAAGCTCCCTAGAGAGGGACTCGATGTCTGGCTTGAGGCCCTTCTGCACCACGTACTCCTGCATGAACAGGTCGCCCAGCTTGGTTATATAGTCAAAGCTAAGGTTTCCAATTACTATTAAAAAAAATCAATATATCCAGGTAGCTACCTCTCTGTCGGGATGATCAGGTGAGAATACCATTTCGTCGGTGTTCGTTCTGATCAGTTGGATAGTTGGATAGTTACGATGAAGCTCGGCTGCATTCCTAAAAGCTGCTTCCACTTTCTTCACCTCACACATGCTGGCACCAGCACAATTGATGGAAATAACGGCTTTCTGAACATGTCGGTACGAACGCAGGTGCCTAATGAAGCTTGCACCAGGTTCATCCTTCCAGTCGAGCACTCCGAAATGTTCTTCAATGTGGTGCCGAAGCTGAGAATTGCAAGTATACAACATACAGGTCAGTATGTAGCACTACCCACGAACATATAATTAAGACAACATTTTTTTATCAGACTGGTAGAGACAGCCTCACCAGAGCCACCCTGCGTTCGTCAGATAAGATACTTCTTACATATTTTCGATCCATTTGTAAGGTTGGACGGTTGGGATGATTTTTCACTGCACGTTTAACCGTGGCCTCCATCTCCAGCACCCCTGAGGCAGTAGCACCCGAGCAATCGACTGTGAAGGTGACTTGCTCGAGTGAAAGGAGATTATACATGCACAAGTCAAGATCTTCTATTTCATCCTTTGTAGGGAACTGCTCCAGCGGCACACCATTCTGTACCCAACTCCAATGTCCTGCATAAACTACGAATCGCAGCTCTTCAAGCTTTGGCATGGCTCCCGTACGAAACTTGAGTGCTGTGCCCAAGCGGCAGAACCTCAGATTCTTGAAGCCTTCTGTACCAACAGTATACCCTGCAGGCCAGCTGAAACCACCTAGCTCGAGGCAGCTCAGCTCTGGCAATTTTGCTAGGTTATCTAGGTCCTGTACTTCAACACCATACACAGCCAGACATAAGAAGCAGAGAAATGGCAGGCGGGAGCGGTTGATCCACACAGGCAGCCGTGAGAAGGTGATGCCTTGTATAAGCAGGCGCCGGAGATGCCTAGGCGCCTCCCAGTCTTCCCACACAGTAGCTCCCTGCTCGGATAATCCACTGGAAGAAAGCAGTGCTAGTTCCTGGAGTTTTCGCAGCTTGCAAAGAGACTGCACCAAACCTTGCTGCAAACTCTCATCTAGTACCTCGGAAAAGGTGATCGTGACCATCCTCATCCTCGTCAGCTTGCCAAGCTCTACTACAAGGTCCTCCGTGGCACTCCGGCCAACTACGGTATTTAACCGTAGCTCCTCTAGGGATGTTAGGCTCCCCATCCTTTCCGCTGGGAACCTTTTGAACCCCTCAGCTCTCAAGCACAACAGCTGTGTAAGTGAACACACAGCTGGTGGTAGCTCGTCTAGCCCAGTTTCGACTAATACCAGGGTCTGAAGAGACTTCAGATGGCCGAGTTCCTTAGGAAGCTCATCAATAGCTGTGTAAGATATATCTAAGTACTTCAGATGCAACAATCTTCCTAGATTCTTGATGGAGGTGTGGCAGTTTTGTAACTTGAGCACACGACAAACTCTAAACTTATGAAGTGGGGCCATAATCTCGATCTCACTATCTTCAATGTTAAGTGACCTCAGCACCTCTGGATTGTCCATGGTGTCTTCAGGGAAGCACTGCACATGGTGATTCCGGACGACCAGCCGGCGTACCTTGGAGTCCAACTGAGGCATGCCTGTTTTCTTCACATTTACTAAACTGTCCGGAGAACCATGTTGCTCTTTGCGGTCCAAAACAGTAATAAAGTTTTCAACAGCTGACAACTTACGGATGACATCAAACACAATATCATGAATACGGAAATGTTGTGTGAACCGATCATATGTGTCGTCCATTGGTTGGATCATGCTTCTATTCACAAGCTCCTTGAAGTATCTTTCTCCAACCTCAAACAGGCTACCCTCCTGTTTCTCAAGATCAACAAAACCTTCACCTATCCACATCCAAATCACACTATTTGTATCAAGGATAGAATCTTCTGGAAATTTGCTTAGATGCAATATGCATGGCTTTAGATAAGAAGGTAGATCATAGTAGCTATATGACATTATCTTTGCTGTAGTATTTTCTCCATCCCCAAAATCAATTGAGTTGCACACCTCTGGCCAGTCCTCACATGGTCTTTCAACCAATAAACTTGCTATTGCAATGATAGCCAATGGTATGCCCCGACATTTACCTATGATTTTACTAGACAATTCACTTGATACACCTTCATGACTTTCTCCTTCCTGACTCTGTATTCTTTTGTACAATAATTTCTTTGAGTTTTCATCAGAAAGATGTTTTAGTTCGTATTTTTCTTCTACCTTTGTGATAACTTCAGAATTACGAGTAGTCATGATGATTTTGCTTCCACATTTATTTCCCTCCAAGGCATATCTGATCGCTTTCCATGATTCTGCATCCCATATGTCATCAACAACGATGAAATACCTGATTGACACAAGAATGTAAAGCTATGAATAATTTGGCAAATCTTTATAGAGTATCCAAGTAAACCAGACGCAAGATAATATCAACATGATTCTACCAAGGAAAAATTGCAATCCATGACTCGGGAGAGTAGTATTTGTTAATCAATATAATTGGTGCCACAACTCAAGGAGATCCAATCTATATAAATTTGGAAAATCCATAGATTTTTCTTGATGTTTGGCAGCAAATTCGATGTATATTTCAACAAAACTG
>DXKC01010768.1:0-12318 GCA_031170775.1 Cymbopogon citratus
GGAGTGGCCGGAGCAGAAGGTTGCGGTTGGCTGAACACCGGCGCCGATGGACGACGGCGACGGCGACGATGAACCCGTCGGGGTCGCCAGCGGCGTTGCCAGTAGCGCCGCCAGGAAGAACAACAGCACCATGTTCGGTGCAAGTCGGAAGGAGCTGGTGGTGGCCGTGCACAGCACGGTGGCCGACGGCGACGCCATCTCTTGGATCACGTCGTCCTCTAGATTACTCCTCCCCTGTAGGGCAGGGAAAAATCATTTGGCATTTCATCGTAGCAGTCAGCACAGCAGGTACAAACTTTCCATGTACAGTTAACCGTGACTACCGGCGTCGTCGGCCAGGTGAGGACGACGACGCCAGGAAGGAGTCCAGAGGTCTCCATGGCACTGGATGGATGCGACCGTGACGGGAGAAATAACGATGACCATGCTGTGATTGATGAGATGTGTGCCCACGTACGTACGTTTGTGAAAAAAACGACGACCATGCAGTCATGCTGGCACGTTTTGACAGCGCAATGTGTGGTTCTCCGTGAGGCTATCGGCACTCATCGTCCTCTTTTTCTATTGTCTATTAATCCTATTCATCAACATTCTCTTCTCTGTATATATTTCTTCTGCACACATTATCTTTTATATCCTATACTCTATATCACCTACCTTAAGTGGTCCTACTTGTCATCTTCTATAAATTTTATCTAAATATATTCATATGAAATCTTGTTTTGAAGTATTTATTAAAATAAATTTTATGGTGTAATCAAAATTTAATTTAGATTGTTAGTTTGTGAGTTATAACACTTTTTAGGTAATTGAAATAATAGGGCCCGTAGCTAAAGATTCTTTCTCTCTCTCCCTTCATGTGTTTTTTGGGCTGCGCTCTGCTTTCCCCCTCCTCTCTTTGCTGTTGCAGCTTTTTGTCGGATACAGTAGGAACGGTAACGTGCTGAGAATACCGTGCGAGGGGCCATCCTGAAGCGTAGCGCAGTCTTTAGCGCATTCCGCTGCAGCTAGTTTTACGGTAAAAATCTACTCCAGGATGTTTTATAGAACATGAATGCAGACAGTCTGATCAGTAGACCCCAGCCCGTCCTGCCGAATGGATTTGACAGAACGACTGGATTTATTAGCTATTGATTTACCTTTGATTCTGTTTGTTTTTTTTATATAAGTTTGATTCTATTTGTCCTAGAATTCTGTTGCAACTTTATCTTGTTCGGTTGAATTTTCATCATCTTGATCAATGGTCATTTATCAGAAAATTCTAAAATGGTCATTCATCAGACTGCTTCTTCTCCCTGTTCCAATTTGTAATGTGCTATACAGTTTTGGGGATCATAATTTCGCTGCATTCTTGCCTCAGAATCCTACACCACCTTTCATCGGAGAAATTCAAATTGTAATAGCATAATCAGTGGTTTTGACATGGGTGCCTGCCACCTTATTTCACATCTCTCTTGGGCCGCTGAACTGTATTCTTCTTTTGTGAAACAACAGTCAATATTTGAACTTGTAGCAGAAAAATGTTAGAGTTCAGTAAATAGTACTCCCTTTGTTTCAAAAAACATACAATTCTCACGCCCGAGGAGTCAAACATCCCGAACTTTGACTAAAATTATATAAAAAAAAACTACTAACACTTATGAGACAAATTAAGTACCATTAGATTAGTTATATGAAATATATTTTCATAATAAATTTATTTCAAGAGATAAATGTTAATACTTTGCTATAAACTTGGTTAAATTTGATATAGTTTGATCGGCACGCTTTCCATAGTAGCATATTTTTTTTTGGAAGACTCAATAGAGGGAGTACTTGTAGCAGGAGCATGAGATCCTCTAGGTTCCATTTAGATCCTTAGAATTGAATTCATTATAATAAATTATACTTTAGACAGATGTTTAAGCTAGGCTATATATTTTCTATATAACTTTAGTTAAGTTGAAGAGTATATACATAGCATGGGTGATCTATACAATCCATTTCAATCTTCCACCTTATGAATTTGAGATAGGCTTATATGTGAACTTGAAAAGTTCTAAGCCAAATAGCCTAATCCAATAAGTAGATTCCAATGGACCTAAAAAAACTACAAAGAAGAACTCCTGGCCGGTTTAGCAGAAATGCTTGTGGTATATTTGACAGCAGGTCAATTGTTCCTCATGGTCTTCCCTAATTCCCTCTGAATATAATTAATTACTATAATCATGGTGCTTATACTTACTGGTCCTCCAGTTGACTCTCAAAAATTCCGATTGATTCCAGAACCGGAATCCCAAACTTTCTGATTGATTCGAGAACCGGTGTTCCACACGCTGGAACAAAGCACATAGCGCTGTCACTGAAGACACATCAGGGGCAAATGGATGTGAAGCTGGCCCACTTTGATGGGTGCTAGCCAAGCCGACATTTTTTCCCCGACAGAACAATAAAAGACACTGTACTTAAACAGGCAGAGGGGAAAACCTCAAAGGACGAATGTGACAGAAAGGGTTCAAACAAACTAGTCCTTCACCGTTGCAAAATTTTCCAAGAATTTACAGGCACGACTCACACACATCCAGAACAAGCAACCTTCTCTTCCCTCCGTTTTCCTCAACGTTCCATTTTTCTTTTGTTTTACACCTACAAATGTACACCTAACAAACACGGGATAGGGGAAACCCAATTGTCTTCACACAAAGGCAAAAACAGTCTGAGACAGCACTCACAGGCGAAACAGTCCTTGGTGACTGACGCTACCCACCTCCGGTCGGAGAATCCAGGCTCCCCTGAGCAGCTCGCCGCTTCTCCCGCCAATTCTCGCCCCACATTTTTGCCTCGGCCACCATTCGCTCCCTGTCCTGGCCCCTGTTCGCAGCCCCTGGGATCTGCTCTCTGGGAGAGTCAGACCGGTCCTTGCTCGGCGACCTGTGGCCAGAGCTGCCTACATCATCATTCTTGGAAAGCACCCTTCCATTGTCACCAACCCGGTTCCGCTGGTCACTGCCGCCTGCTTTCTTGGATGTGTGCGCCAAGCTAGGATCATAAATCTGGTTTGCAAGGTATGACAAAGCAGTCACAACATCAGCAATGAGTGGACGCGATGCAGCCTCTGACTGGATGCACATTGATGCCACCGCAAGCGCCTGGTAAAGCCCCCGTGTAGGGAACCGCCCCTCCAGGCCTGGGTCAGCCATCCTTGGGAGCTTCCGCCTGTCATTGAAAAGGGGCCGTGCCTGCCAATAAAGAATTAACTTCATTACATTGTCATCAATCAACTGAAAAAGGCATAAGATCATAACCATTGACCCTCGTAGAAGGATGCCTAATGTTCATTCTCTTCCAAGACCTAATATGTGCATGTATGCATATATCTATCTAAGAAATCAGGTATTATTTGAGACTGTAAGCAGGATGTATTGCCTTGAGCCTCTTGGGTGCTACATAGAATACAGAGATTTGAGGCGCAATATACCTCCCTGGTTACATATAGAAATACCATATATCTGACTACAATCCTAACTAACAAATATACTCGTACATTTTTTTTAAAGAAAAACTAAAGGTAGATTTCAGACTGCATTTCTAGAATTTAACATAGTTTCTATCACAATCAGATCCAACAGTTTAACACCGAAATGAAGAGCTATCACAATCATAGTGCTCATGCCTAATCATATAAAAGACTAACTATTCTTATACACCACTCAGATTCAGTGCCAGTTTCATATCAAAATAATATAGACTTTCCAAACAAATCCTTGGAAGGTGAACATCTAGATATATAATTGCCTACAAATATAAAAAAAATTTATGTATCTAGAAGTGAGGGAGTATATAAATATTGTATGAGACTTGAGAGTGCATGCAGACTGACTTTAACATATTTACCATTTATTATGTCTATATATATAAACTCACTGCCTTATATTTGTGTTTGGGTTTCTAGAGGTATGTGTATATGTTATATCAACACTTGCAACGAGACACTTTGCATCGGCTAGCTTGTTACCTTTAATGTTCAAGGGCCCGTGTTTTCCCTTAGTGGTATCAAAGGCTCTCTTAAATACTCCCTTCATAAAAAATTATAAGACGTTTGACTTTTTTGACACCAAGTTTGATAGTTCGTCTTATTTAAAATTTTATTTAAAATATCATTTCTTTTGACATGGCTTCATTTATTAATAAAAGTTTTCAAGAATAATTTAAATTTGACTTTTTTCATAAATTTATTGAATAAGACGAGTGATCAAACTTATGTTGATCAGCGTGATGAGAGCTTTGCAATGGTGTACTCCATTTCTTCATTACAGATACTTTTTTGTGGTGAAAAATTGAATATTCCTGCAAAACAACTCAAAGCACAAAACTCGTGGAACTTGTTAGTTCTAACCCTACAACTATGCTATGTGGTTCATTTCATGTGATTTCATGCAATAGTTCCTATGGATTCAATTCCTATAGAATCATATCGAAGGGACATGCCACCTCAAATCCTGTATTTATTTTTCTATTCCTATATTTTTCCTATTCTATGTTCTAAAGGAGCACTAACCTTTTAGTGTTGGAGAATACATTATATTTCAATGGTGTTTTTGACTTTTAGTTTTTGTGCTATTGAGTTATTGGCAAATTGACCCATAGCACATTTTGCGTTCCATTCTTGGGTATTACTTTCAATTTTAACAAAAGGATATCACTCTTATAACAATTTTAATGAAGCAAGCGATGTATTTTTAACAATATTTTCTTTCATGTAACTAGTCAAAAATTGTGGCACTGATAAAGGTACCACTAAAAATTTTAGTAGCAAAAGAAAATATCATATCTCAAATTTTGTATAGCCGATGAGTTAGCCACTTTTGCTATATATTTAGTGCTTTTATCTTTTCGGGTTCGCTTACACCTCACCTAAAAGGCTAAAACAGGGGGTATATGTTGATGACCAAAAGTGGGTGAAAGACTTTGTATCAATATGGTTAGCAATAATGATCATCATCACAAAAAATATATTGAATCATTGCAATTGAAGTCCAGAAGGCAAGAAGGGCAAAAGGAGAGAGAGAGAGCGCGCGCGAGAGAGGAGGGCATCAGGTCGGTTTTCTGCCTAGTCTACAAAACCGACTTGGCCGATTCCCAAACCGGCCAAGCTGGTTTCTTTGTGTCTTGTGTTGTTGCTGGCCTATCAGGCCCAACAAAAACTGGTATAGCTGGTTTGGACCTGGCCAGGCTGGTTTTCCTATTTTAGTTTGAACTGATTACTTTCCAAATCGTTTTTTGGACATGTTTGGGTGTAGGAGACTATGGTTTGGACTTGCTTTCTACTTGGATAAGATCACCCCCCTCCATATATCAAAGGATCACACACCATTGAAGGATCCAGCATTCGATCGCCTTTTACATCTATTACCAGGAGTCCATCTTTTGCCGATTCTAACTAAGGTTGCTTGATACGTGTGATAGGTCGTGTGTGCCCTTGTTTTGTGATCCAGATCAATGTGAACACCCACCCTCAATCTTTTTTGTATGATGGAAAAACATTCTAACGGTTTCCTTATCTTACCTTAATTCACAATCTATCCGTGCTTAGGAAAATGGAGACATCAAGATTGAAAGATTTGCGAATAACTACTCACCATCTGTCTTTTTCCCTAACGCTCGAGGATCTTTTAACAATACCCTCTGAAGGATGGTTAGTCCAAGACGCGGAACAACAGGGTTTTCTTTTGGAGAAACACTATTATTATGGAGTTGTACATGCGGTAGAAAAATTACGCCAATCCGTTGAGATATGGTATGCTACAAGTGAATATTTGAAACAAGAAATGAATTCAAATTTTTGAATAACGGATCCTTCTAATCCAGTCTATCTAATGTCTTTTTCAGGAGCCAGAGGAAATGCATCTCAGGAACAACAATTATTAGGAAATAATCGAGTTAGAGCTGTGGCTATGAGTGCTACAGACGGGTTGATGAGAGGAATGGAAGTGATTGATATGGAAACTCCTCTCAGTGTTCTCATCGTTGGAGCTACTCTCAGATGAATTTTTAACGTTCTTGGGGAGCCTATTGACAATTTAGGTCTTGTGGATACTAGTGCAACATTCCCTATTTATAGATCTGCACCTGCCTATTGCGCTGATTGTCTAAAGGTTTATCAAAATTTGACCTCTGTTCATCATTTTATATTTAGAATACTGAGAGATAGAGCAATAATGTTATGGGTCTGAGTTATGGCGCTATGATAGCTGAACATATGGCAAGAGTACCGCCGTGTAGGAGGTTCATGTGGGAGTTTGATCTCCGACCGCTATATGTTTCCATAGCTAAGACCAGTGGAAGGTAGAGCAGAGAAGAATATAATCCTGGTTCTTTTAAAGTCCCTCCCGTTTGCTGCTCCCACAGAATTCGAAGCATCGGTGGAAGTCTCAGAGATCGACATGTCTACCCGTCCTCTCAGAGATCGAGATGTCTACCCGTCCCTTGGACATTGGCGAGGTCCGAATCGAGCGCCTAGCTCAGTCGCTCGTCCGTCTGGTCGTCTTCGTCATGCGTCAGCAAGTCCTCTTCTGTCTTCTCCCTCCTCGCCCCAACCCACGCCGCCCGCATCGCTCCCCACGATTCACGCCGCCCGCCGCGGCTGCCCATCCTTGCGCCACCCGCCTTGGCTGCCCATCCTCGTGCCGCCCGATCGCCCCTCCCCGCACCGCCCTACATATCATATTCATTGGAGGCGCCGCCAGATCTACGCATGTCGAGGCGAGCTGCGGCGGAAAGCGACAGCCGGCCCTCGCATAGAGGTACGGTAACCTACGTCTCCCTCATTCTCTGCGGTGACCAGGAGTGTCCATGAACTTTGAGTTCGGGAAACTAGCCTCTTGCCCGTGCCATTGACATGCGCCGCCGCACACCATGTGTTTTGTGTTCGCGTTGCCTCGTGCACCATTTGACTTGGTTTCTTCGTTTGTAGTTCCTGCTGGTTAATTTACTTACTGCATCCAGGCAGACATGCCCCTCTGCTCTCTCTTTCACACATATACGAACTTGATTGAAAGCCATCGATAATGAGAATAACTAGGCTTCAGGAACTAGAAAAGATTCAGTAGTCAATACAATGTAGCATTTCTTTGTGATAATTTTTGTTATTGTTGTGATCTATATGGCCCCTTTAGTTAAAATGGAAATGCTAGCAACTAATCCTGAGATGATGAAAGCTTGTCTAAGTAAAAGATCTTGCCTAACTTGCTTCTGACTGGGATTAATCGGTTACTCAGGATAACCGATCTCCTAGAACAAAAAGATGACAAGGATATGAGAATTTGTGGAATCAAGACTCCCTGATCGCAGACTTACAGCCCCAGTTTCTTTCAGCTACTACTGGGGACTCAGGTTTCTAATAATTTCTGACAACTTTAATTTTGCAATTTGCCCCTACTATGCATTGCCACATAGTCCTTCTTCCTTGGACAGGGTAAAAGATGATGACATGAAGAAGAGCAGGATGCTGACAAATTCGATATTGATTTTGGTGAGGATGTCAGATCACCTCTAAGCCTCTCCTGTTGACTTATTATTGTTCCTAGCTTTTATTATTGGACATAGTTCTTTGCTTTAAAGGTAATTTTTTTAATCATTCAGACCGATCCTGGTGGTAAGGTAATTTTGCGGTGCACTGTTTCATAGGTTCAAACTTGATTTAGGCTAGAAGTTTTTTTTGGCGTATACTTGCATTAAATTTTCTTTGGAGCCATGATCTGTAAACCATAGAAACAGAATCGTTTGTTGTATAAGCCTATGCACATCTTAATATTGCATAGGACTAGGACCTGAAATTTCTTTGCAGTTTGCAGCGGCAAACTCATGGGATAATGCTATGGCCATCTTAATGTTGGTTCCTTCAAGCAAATAATACTCTGACAAGGAAATTAAAGATAACAAAAGCTGAAAGATTTTGTGGCTGATCAACTGATGAATGCAAATTTGAGATAAGATAGTGAAAACCTAATGAAGAGAAACAACTTTTATAATAATAAGACAAGTTCTTGGTTCGGCTTATGTATGTCATCATGTACTTAATGGGGCAGTTTATGTATAAAGAGGGATTGCCGTGATATGTTTTGCTTTATACAAGAGTACAGAGTGTTTTTCAGCATATTGGTTTTCTCACTTTCATAATTTTTCTGCCTTTTGATATGTTTGATATATCATTCATTTATGTTTTATCGCCTTCTTTAGCCAATAAATTCACCTAAGGTTACATGGTCCAATAGATGGGAATGTCATAGTTTCCAACTTATTTTGTACTCTGATCCATTTCACGTTTGAGTGTGTCTCCAACACCCTTATCCATTCACAGATCAAGCAAAGATACCTAATCAAAAGAGGATGGTTGCACTGCTTAATAAATGGTATATGGCTAAATAGAAACACGGGCAGCTATCAGGACATTGAAGATATGTGGTTGCTTCATGATTGTACTCTGCATCTATTGGTCCGATATGCCAGATCTTAATTAGGTGCTGGTGGCAATGACTGCATTTGAATCTTAGCGTTACCATTTGAATTATACATATAATTAGATATGGGTAATAGTTTCTGTTTTAAAATCATTGTAGGTCCACCGTCGATATGGCTGGCCTCTAGAAGCCCATGGTGCGCGCGCCGCTAACTCAACAAGTAGGTGAGTGGGGTTTCAGATAAGTATAAATAAATGTTTGTGTAACCACCATTGCGTTCTATTGGATTTCGTTCATAAAAATCCCTGATTACATATTTTCACTGCATTCAGAAGAGATGTGTGCCTTCTATGCAAAAGTGTCTCAGTTGTTTCAGTAGCTTAATTCAGCGTTCACACTGAAGTCTAGGTTTTCAGTTGTCCTGACAGCTGTTTTCCGTGTTTCAGATCTCAAACGTTTTGATTTAACTCGCAAAAAAATTTCATGGTGGCAAGTAACACAATGTGTTACCCTGCCCCAATCCTCAGCCGATTTGCCTGATGGATTCGAGTCCTCAAGAATTGGTATTTTTGTATTTCCTGACTAGCTGATGCAATTTTACATTTTTTTCACCCTGTACCTCTGCATGAATAAACCGAAATGCTATCCAGTGAACATGTCAAAATAGCCTTTGTTGTCTCTTGGCCTAAAGCTTATGATACAATTAAATTGCATGGTTTAATATAGCCGAAGATCACATATGGCAAAAGCGAGGCTATAGTTCTAAGCATGATTATAGAAGATATGATGCACGCTGCTTATCATGAGTATGGTAGTCCCATTGTAATGCATTATCACAGTAACAAACTCTATACCTGTTAATGAGCCTGCTGAAAGGCTTTTGTAGGGTAGTCACGGCAGGGTGCCCAAAGCGCCTGATGTTGACATTACATATGGATTGTGTAGTTAACAGGAGCTGTTCTTTCTTGCTTTATACAATCTAATCATTTATTAGATAGTACTTATTCTGAATTACTATTTGGTCTAAATTGCTTAATATATAGTGAAATACAATACAAGAACAATCACAGACATGAAGTCAACAATGATGCTGCAAAGCAAGAACTCCCATGTTTTTTTTTCTTCTAGATTCGACAAATGATAAGCTGGCAATGATAGGCAGTGAGATGCTTTGCTTATTTGGTTGTTTTATTATGATTGCCTCTTTGTGCTATCCTTGAAATTGGTATACTTATACGCAAAAAGTGTGACCAGTGGCTATATGACAGAGTAATTGGACAAGATTTTTCCTTCAAGAATGTAGGTCGCACACTTGCGGTACCTATTGTGTTGATGTAAATATCACTCCATCCTTTGCAGGCAAGAAAGCTCTATGAATTTGCTATTCATCTTGAACTTGGATTCCTTGGAGTTGCACCCTTGCTGATATGCTAGTTGCTAAAAGGCGGCATTGATGCCTTGATTTCTTGGAGTTGATCTACATGTTGCTAAAGGACGGCATTGATGCCTGCTGCTCGATATTGTACCTTTCGCGTTTAAAAACGTGTTCTATTAGTAAACTAGATATTTTGGTGAATTATTTAGCTGTATTCATAATTTGATTCTGAACACAGTAAGATAGCTTGATGTACATAACGTCTGCTTCATGGCATCCTGATATGGAGGTTATATGTTGTTTCTTCATAATTTGTGCTATGTATCTGTTGGTGTATAATATGACTCATCCTAGATGCTGAAGGGAGCCCCATTTTAACACAATTATAAGTAAAGCGTCATAGTAGCTTCTATTCTTTAAATCATTGTAGGGCGCCCAAAGGACGCCTGATGTTCTAGTCTACTTTGAATTGAAGGTCGATGTGAGCTATGGTGTCGAAGATGGCCAATCACGACAACGATTTATACATATGTGTTGACACCAAAATCTGGTAAGGAGAATATCGCGCGTGGGACCAGGTGTCAGAACAAATCAAGGCTGATGTGGCAGCAGTTGACCGAAACAAAGGCAAGCCGTATTTGCATCGTGACAGGCGTATCGGCTAATCACCAATATGGGAAGAGACCGCATCTGGGTCGGACAAGAGGGGAAGACACGTCGGACTTCACTAGAAAGGAAAGATTGGAGTCATAGACAGTCAAGAAAATATGCTGTGAGACATAGACAGTCAAGATGGAATTTACCCTCTCTACGTGAGAGAGATATCACTGATTATTCAAGTGGTTGAATCAACAAATGCATGGCCATGCTTGGGCTAAGTGTTAACCCACGAGTTAAATCATATATCATGTGGCAAAGGGAATAACATGTACATGGTCGGTAGTGGTTCGTCTGATATGATTATTGCATGCGCATAGGAGTTGTCACACCTTGCTAGAGGTTGCTGTCAACTATTGGGCGAGGAGTACTCGATCCATGTCTGTGTGTACGTGAACCCATAGGGTCGCACGCTTAAGGGGATTGAAGCCTAATACGGGTTGGACCCGGATTAGACAAGGCTTAGGGTTTTCTATTGGGCCTCCAACTCGGAACTCTATAGGGATGCCTATATAAGCAAGGGGTAGGGCACGGCAAAGATAGATCTGTTCCACACCTCTTGGCAGCTGCCTAAGCCCTCCCACGCTTTCGCCTTAGTTCCTCGCGGATCTAGCAATCCGGCGAGTTGCATCGCTTCTTCCCTGCACGTGTGGGACACCTCGGAGGTACTACATCTGGAGCACTTAGACGGATCACGGTGGTCGGCAAGTGGTCGGCGAGTGGTTGGCGGTGAGATCGGACGTGGTCTAGAACTGCCTGCTGTGATGCGTACAACTACACTGAGTTGTCTTCCGCTGCATCTGCGTGTCTAGCGGTAATCCCATGACCTATATCTGGCAGTAGATCCTAGTTTATAGGATAGAAAATTTTTGTTTTTTAGCTAGCGTAGCACCCTCATAACCCTTTAAGAAGGAAATGCAACAAACTTACCGACAAGATTGGTGCGAATCCATTTCCTCTTCTTCAGAAAATCACCCGTCCCAGCGCCTAGTCGCCATGGCAGAATGGGGTTTTCTCAGAACAGAGCAAGAAAGAAGAAAGTGGAATAGTGATCGGTAAGAAAAAGGTAATTGCATTTATTACTGGAAGTATCCAGAGGTGAAAACTAGAATATAATATTTTAAGAGAATAGTGAACGTATATGGCTGGTCAGAGTGAAAGGATTTTTCTCGAATACATCTACTAATTGGCAAGAGAAGAAAAGCTTAAATTTTGGAATAAAATCAATTTTATCCCAAAATTAGGGGGCATGTGTTGACACCAAAATTTGGCAAGGAGAGTATCGTGTGTGGAACCAGGTGTCAGAACAAATCAAGACTGATGTGGCAGCAGTTGACTGAAACAAAGGCAAGCCAAATTTGCATTGTGACAGGCATATGAGATGCATGTATGTAATTAATTCATGGCTTGCACGTCATGAGGAAAATATAGGTAGGAGCCTTAGAGATATTGTCACCAATCATGTAAAGGCCTGCGTGCCTATTTGTGATGTTTCTATCCATGACTTTGTAATTATAGTTCACTAGCTTACGTTAGTATTTACTGGTTGGCGGATTCATCACTGAAGGATGGCACATTTGGATCATGAAGATGGAGATCACCTTGATGAACAGATTGTTAAAGATGGAGATCTTCAAGGGACTATGGGCTATACCAAGTCATCTGTTTTTAATGCCATTCTTATCATGTTCTATTTTTATATGCTATAATGCTTTGTCTATATAGAAGCAGTAGTGAAAATAGAATGATCCCTCAAGTAATGTTTAAGTTACATGCTTTCCCAAACCTTGCACTGTCACAAGTCTTGTACGATCGGTGGTGGGTCTATGAAATTAGGGTGCCACTGGT
>DXKC01010776.1:0-14326 GCA_031170775.1 Cymbopogon citratus
GGGGGTATGATGGCCAACGGCTTGGGGTTGAGGATCTCCACAGCAGGCTTCATCTTGTAGCCACCTGACTTCTCAGCTTGCCTCTTGCTGCGCCTCAGAAACTCACTGGGAAGTGGCTCCTTAAGCTTCTTGGCCCTCCTCTTGTTTGGAGTGAATTGGTCAGGCTCCAAAAACATCACCACATCATCATCATCATCAAGCACCTCCTTGATCTCCTCAATGGTAGTAGTGGCAGTGGGTTCATCAGGCTGGGAAGGCAACAAAGAGAGGAGATATGCCAGATCATGAGTGGATGCAAAATATTGAGGCAATAGTGTATCAAGACTTATATCACTCATGTTAAGAACAGAACAGATGTTGGATGTGGATGACCTTCCGCACCTTCTTCTCTCCCTAGCCTTGTAAACGAATGAGCTCCCCTTGGCGATTAACGCAAGCATCAAGAACCAAACTTGAGCCCTCCATATCCTTATCCTACGAATTATATATGTTCTTTCTAACCTCTCTGTCACCTACTCGCAGGTTCTCGTCCCTTGGAATGCCCTTAAGCTCCTTATAAGTGAAGTGAAGAGTCTGCATCTGGCACCTGCCATCAGCATCTTAGGGTTAACGAATAGAAGGTATGCCATGTAGTAGGGGATCACCCTGCTCCGGCTGGTGGCTTCTTGAGCAGGAGGCGTGTCCATGTGATGGATGCAGAAATCCATGGCGAGGTGCCTAACGAGGACGCTCTCGTCGAACATTATCCTCAACTCAAGCCATCAAGTTTCTTTAGTAGGAAAAGGTGTTGTCTTAACTAAACCATATGAAAAAGTGTTGCCTTAACTAATTAAACCACATAGTAACTATACTAACAATTCACTTAAATCTTAAATTTACATGCGTCCACGACCGCAGAAGAGCTGCTGCATGGCGGCAGCATGGACGGACGAGCCTCTAACCTTTCATCAGCCCAGGAGCAGCCACTGCCACCATAGTCGACGGTGCACAGAGCAGCCGCGTCCTCCTCAGGAAGCGACGACGCGTCCTGAACTCTAGTGTTGGTTGAGTCCGAAGCCCGAAGGATGTTGGAATGGTAGGCTGGTGACGGCGTTGCCACGGCTCCGCCGAGTGGACGGGGAGGGTCAGGGGGGTCGGGGGATTCAGGCATCCCCCATTTGCAGCGTGACTCTTGAAAACTTTGTGATAGTTCTGCTAGGTGCGTCATCGATCTAATTCCGAGTCCTCGTCTTGTTCTCATCTCATCCAACTGGGAGATTGGGAGCCAGCCGGCCATGGAGGTCATAGTATCTTGAACTTGGTGACGTTGGTGAGGAAGGGGGGCCTAAGCCCCCTGCCGCTGCCAACACACCATGAAGAGCCCCTCAAGCTTAGATTCTTTTAGCCCAATAGTGACCACCACACATTGACTGAGTGGTTGAATGTTCCTTGTTGTCCTCTCTCACTGATATCCATCAACAATAGATTGACAAGTCTCCATTAGGCTGGCTAGTTGGACTGAGTACTGACAGATCAGATATAATTGTAAAGTGCATCACTACTACTGTAGGTCCCACCCACTGTCGGTATCGTGTCGTGGCTTCTTCACTGAAGCGCATTCTTTTCGTCTTCATTTGGTTGACTGACATGCACTTGCCATTGCACATGATAGGCTGTGTTGGTAAGTTCCACGCCATAGAAGAATCAAATTGAAATAATTCGTAAGTGCACGGCTAACGGTGAGCACTTCACCTAGGAGATATGTCCTGAGTATCGTATTTCTCCACAAGAAGAAAACATGTGAGACTAACCAATACTGTGCTTAACCCTCTAAGCGCGGCAAGGACAAAATATAAAGGGATATAAAGGAGATCACTGAGGCGCCATAGTTCTAACCTTTGACAAGCTAAGCTAATACTGTTCAAATGGGGACATACTTAAGAAGAGACACCTTTAGAGGATGCTCTACCTAAGCAACTAGATCATATCAAGTCTACAAATGAGAGGAGGATACCGAAGGATCAATGAGGCTATATGAGTCACTCCTGCGATCTACATTCTATCCAGAAAATAGGGAATATCTACGAACAACTGTATCTAAGCACCACACTTACACAAAAATTACTCCTTCAACCCATGAGCTATAAGGATCAAAGCACTCAAAGGAGTCATAAACCAAAGGACAATAATAATAACATACTTACTATTATTAGAAGTTGAATGACCGAAGAAATTAGAAGCAAGCCCCGCAAAGAGCTTGATCCCGCAGGTGCAAAGCTGGAGAGGAGACACCGACAAGCCCGACACTACCTCCAACTCTTCCATCCACTCTATCTCTCTCTATCTAAAGGAATAGCTCTAATCCCTCATGGAACTACAAAGCTAAACTTCTCTTGAATGCTAACTCTAGAGGTTTTCCTTTTATGGGACACCTCTCCCATGATCCTGACAGAAAAATATGAATTATGATATGATGATTACTTGACCCAGGGGCCCGGGCCTTGCTTTCATAGGGGGTAGGATCAACCAGAGCCCTTGGATCAAAGACTTGAATCAATGATTGATATTGGGCTTCAATGGCAGTGAGGAACCAACCTAGCGAGCTGAAGCTAGAAGGTGGGGCCCACATGGCGGGCGCCCTAAGGGCTAGGACGGCCGCCCTGGCTTCCTGCCAGGTGGGGCCCACCTCTGGTGGATCGTCTTCCTGAAGGCTCTTGAATCGTCTTTTGTATACATAGCCTTAATATCTCTTCATAAACGTGACATGTGGGTCCTTTTTGGTTATTTCCTGTTTAATCCCTACAAAACACAGATTCATCAAAACTCGTAGAATTTGTCAATTAAAACCCTAGTTCTATGCTGGAGTTTCTATCCATGAACTTGTCTAAGTTATGTTGACATTTAAAATTAAGAGTTATCTATTGTCAACGGGGTGAAACATGTACTACTAGCATTGGCTGATTGATCGAGTTCCACCACTTGGCGTTCTCTGTTCATTAGTCCCACCACGCAGAATGATATGGTTCCCACAATGTCATTCTCATGATATATTGTCAGGGTTTTGGTCGGGGGCGACCCTAACGGCGCTTCCGGCGGCGAGTTAGGTGATGGGGTGGCAGTCAGGGCCGGAGGAGGGCCGATGACCACGGTGGGGGCGGCGGGCTACGCGGCCAGGGCGGGGACAGCAGTGCGGTGGCAATGGTGGCAGTGGGCGAGGGTCAGGGCGAGGCGGCCACGGCCACGTGGCGGCGGGCAATGATGACGGTGGGAGGCGGGTGAAGGGAGAGGCGGCGCGTCTAAACTAGGTAGGAAGGAGGTGGCAACGGCAGAGAGAGGGGAGGAGAGGAGGAAGAGCTTTCACCCGTCTATTACTTGATTAATCCAATTACATCTTTTTGTCTCTAGTGAGACTTGACCTCTAAGCAAACTAGGAGATCCTTATAAGATTGGATTCTCCTTTCCTATCTTAACAAACTCAACTTCCTATTCTTTAACTGATGCTTCCTAACCGAAACTGGACTCCATATGGAACTCAATGGTGATGGTGGGGCCAGCGGCAACGGCGCCCGTGGCACACCCACCCATGCCGCGCGTCCCTCTAGGGCGCATGGTTTGGGCCTCCTGACTTGGCGGAGGCGTCGACGTTTCCTTCTTGGCTTTGGATTGGCCCGCTTATTTCAGCATGCAGAGTTCGGCGTGTGACATATATACTAGTCGTTGACGTCATTAGTAATCAAATGTTCTAGTGTGAGCGCATCAGCTAGAGGGACACTGTTTTCGCTTTCTTTCCATTGGCCGCTAGCTGCACCCCAACTATCTACATATCTATCTTGTGCAAGGTTTGGGTGCTAGCTGTGCGTATAAAACTGCCCGATCGAGCGACCCTCCCTCCCTCATCCATCGATCGATTGATCGATCACCACCTTGACAGCTAGCGGAGATCAAGGTGAACTCTGCAATTCTCAAGCTTGTTCATTCTAATTTGTTTCGAGCACCGCTCGGGGTTTGAGGCGCGGCATGGTCAGTTGCACAAGTGATTCTAAAAAGAGTTAGTTGCTCAAGTGTTACGTATGCACTGCTGGCCATGACATGACACAAGTGTTGTGTTTAAAGAAAGGTACAGAAGCAACGCACGCAGAAAACATTTTTCAGAACTTACCACAGTCGACACGATCGATGGGTCCCTGGGTAGCGTGTTAAGATGCCCAAGAGTGTCAGAGTGTTGACTGTAGGGAGGCAATAATCTGGCTCGTTCGGCTTGGCCAAGATCCAGATTGTGTTTGCTTGCAAGGGGATCTACATCCACAGCAAACCCGGCTCCATAGCTATAGTAACTAGTATAAGCCGCCGAGCATTTCCGCCGGTATTATCCATCCTTTACCTGGCCAGCACAAGTATTGAACTTTGGGTGAGTAAGATTGTTCTTTCCAGATGAACTTGGCAGCAAGGGCATCGTGGTTTTCGATAGCTTGACAGGGGCGAAGCTATGTGTAGTTGTTGGGGTCTACTGACCCCTATAAATTTGAGAAATTCCTATATAGAATCACTGTTTGCGAGTAGATTTTGTGTGATGATTAGTGGAGCTGACCCCGGTGACTTTCAAGTCTGGCTTGATACACCTGGACGTGCGCAACCTCTGATCATCAGACGACATCGCATTGTACTAAGAGAGGGGAGAGCCTACTGAGGCTGTTCAGCTGATTGATAAACTAGGATTACGACTGATTCAATAGCATTTTGTGAGAGAAAATAAACCAAAACAAGTCGAAACTAGAACAAGCGACAATCTATTCACGATTCTTTCGGCAGCTGCTCTCGAGGAGCTTCTATAATGTGGTTATGTGCTGACGTGTTTCGCCTCTGCATGCAAGGCGCAAGCTGGGCAAATCAAAATATTATTATTGTAACCCCAGCAAATCAAAGCGTTTGTCAGTTGTCAAAAAAAAAAATAGCGTTTGTCCACTGAGCCTACTAAGGATCCGGCCCCCTGACTGCACCACACTCCGGAGGCCAACCCATGTGTTAGCTTTGTACAGGCCTCCACTCCACATCAGTTTGCCGAAGAAACTTGTTTTTTTTTTTTCCGAATACGCACGAGTACGCGTATCTTTGTACTAGAAGAAGAGAAGTTTGCCGAAGAAACTTGTTTTCGAATAATATATGCCCATTTGAATGTAGGAGTGGAAATTATCGATTTGTTTATGAGTTTGTCAGATACCCAACTTTAAGTGATTATTACATATATCAGGAAGAAATTTCACACTACAGTGTCAATATACATCTGGTGTAGCACAAATAACAACGATAGCCTTGATTACAAAAAAATGTGTTCCAGGTGATATTCAGTTCTTCCCACAGATGATTTTGTTCTTCATACATACTTATGAGGAACCTTTCGTTCATTCTGTTTCAGAACTGGAAACCCCGAGCCACTACAATTGTAATTGAAATAACAACTATAGCCATGATTACAAAAAAATGTGTTCCAGGTGATATTCAGTTCTTCCCACAGATGATTTTGTTCTTCATACATACTTATGAGGAACCTTTCGTTCATTCTGTTTCAGAACAGGAAACCCCGTGCCACTACAATTGTAATTGAAAATCCAACACCAAACCCTATCCCAGTAAAGAGGAATAGTATAATGTCAGGAAATTTGTTCTTCATAGGGTGTGGCACCACATTTGAATCTCTTGTGTTGATGCATTCCTTTGACAATGGAGGGCCACACAGCCCAGTGTTTCCCACAAATGAGCTATTGGGGAACGTCGAGAAATGAGTTGATACTGGTATCACTCCTTCTAGCTTATTGTTCGATAGATTCAATGTTGTGAGGAAGTCCAAGGATGCTAGCTCCTGTGGAATCACTCCTGAAAGCTCATTTGAGGACAGATCCAATGCGCCTCCATCTGGTTCAGGCCACCAATTTGAGATGGAATCGTCCCTGACAGGAAGTTATGTGACATGTTGAGTCCATGTAGCAAAGAAAGCTCCCAAACGCTTTCAGGAATGCTTCCATGGAATTCATTATTTGAGAAATCAATGAACACCAGGGTTCTTAATATCTCAGCAAATTTGGTATCATGCCCTTTATATGTGACTGCAGCAGTATACTTGTACGATGGTCCAAATGGTGGCACCTCATGATCTATGAGCATCGGCATGTTTGAATCTACAAACCTCATTGACTTCAATTGTTCAAACCATTGATCATGGGGCAACATCCCGGAAAAGTTGTTTGAAGATAGATCCAGAATTATTGCGCTTGGAAATGAACAAGTACTGTTTTCTTTTCCAAGGGATTGGGCAATATGTCCAAAAAAATTGTTTGATTTCAGAACAAGGACTTCTACTCTATGAAGTGTACTCATCCAGCAAGGAATACTCATCCAGCAAGGAAATGAGTCAATAATCTTATTGTTTCCAACATCAAGTACCTCTAAATTTTTGCAAGAAGCCAGTGATCTTGGTAGCTGTCCCTCAATCCAGTTGCCACTGAAATCTAATGCCTCAAATGTGCACTGTGCATTGATGTTATCAGGAAGGTCCCCGTGAAGTTGATTTTTTCTCAGATTTAGTAATTGCATCCCGTTCGCCTTTTCCATCAAACAAGAAGGAACTGAGCCATTGAAATTGTTGTAAGAAAGGTCAAGGAGCTGTATACTTATCCCACAAAAAGATGGTTCGATTTTTCCAGAGAGGTTGTTTTGCGAGGCCCTAAAGAGGTTAACATCACTAAGATGAGAAAAAAAGTTGGAAGGTACAGATGAGAACATGTTCCTTGAGTAATCAAGCCATATTGCAGAGCCTTGAGGTATAGGTATGGACCCCTCAAACATGTTGTCACTAAGATCAAAATATTGTACAGCTAGAGGGAGAAGAGGGTCGTGGTAACCAATGCTGGTAAATTTATTTTTTGACAGGTCCAAAAAATAAAGATGATCCCAGATCTGCCATGCCCATTTTGGTATAGCACCTTGTATTTTGTTCCGGGAAAGGTCAACCCATGCAATTTGATTCTTGTGCCTCAAAAAATTAGGAAATACAGACATGTTGCAATCTGATAAAGACAGCTGTAGGAGTTTGGGAAGGGACGCTAATGTAGAATTATCTTCTCCGTCTACCACAACTAAATTATTCATTGAGAGATCCAAGGCACGAAGATTTGGGAAATTCCGGAAAAAAGTAAGGTTGATTACACCATTGAGATTGTTCGAATAAAGCAGTAGCGTTTGTAACTGGGTTAAGTTCGATAGATGCGAGGGTATTTGTCCTGAGAAGCCACAGTCACACAGTATTAATGTTTTTAATTCCTTCAAATCACTTACAAAAGAAGGTATTGGTCCATGTAGACCACAGTGATAGAACTCGAGCGTCACCAAAGAGGTTAGATTAGCGACTCATGATGGTAAGGACCCAAATATTCCCACTCCGGATATTTGTAAGGTATTTAAAGATTTGAGGTTACCAAATGATGACGGTAATCCCCCCAAAAATGCAGTTGCACTAAGGTCTAACCCCTTCAACTTTTTTATATTGCCAATGGAACTTGGTATGGTACCAGAAAAGTTTTTTTTTTTGTGCCTCATCTGGGTACAGCTGTAGCATCTGTTCGTACACACACGCACGCCCTACTCAACACACACACAACTCACACCACCAGTGTACAAGCAAACCTACAACTACACTCAGATCAGAAGACCGCGTCCTTCTTGAGATCACCGAAATCTCCTGATTGTATCAGAAAAGTTTGTGGAACCAACAAGTAGATTTTCCAAACTACTGTTAGTTGAGAAATTTGGCAAGGAACCGAAAATCCAATGGTTATGGGATAGATCAATGGTCAATAATTTTCCAAGTTGAAAGAAAAGTGGAGAAATCCATCCTTCAAGTTCATTATGTTTGAGGATCAGGACACTCAAGTTGGATAAGTGGTAAAGGACTCCGGAACTGGACCAGATAAATTATTCAGCTGCAGGTCAATAATAGAAAGTGAGTTCAAGATAGAAAGTGAACCACAGATAGGTCCAGAGAGCCCACAAAATGGTAAGCTTAGAACTTGAAGCATAGGAGAAAACTTAGCTAGAGCATCACACCACTGAGGACCGTTGTGGGACAAGTCTACCCAAGCGAGGTGGTGATCCCTTAAATTGCTAAGATTTGCCACCAAGCCTTCAAAGTTTGGTTCTATGAGACTTGCGTCAGCGTCCGAATAAATTGCATAACCGGAACTGCTGGGTGTCTGGTGGGTGTCTCATAAATTTCAAAATAAGTAGAGAGATCAAGGGATACCAAACTGGTGAGCTGATTGATGCTGGTTGGTACTTGGCCAGCAAAGCTGGAGGTGGAGAGGTTGAGATGGGTGAGGTTGACAAGGCGTTCAAACCCAACAGAAGGTAGTTGGGACCCGTTGAAGTGATTATAGGCGAGGTTTAGGTTTTTTTTTTTAAGGCAAAAACTGTGGGGAAGATCCCCACAACACTTCAATTTCTAATTAAAAATAAAACAAGGAGTTACAGGTGAGGTTTAGGTATTGGAGGGATGTTAACTCAAAAAGAGCATGCTTTAGCCCTCCACTCTCCAAGCCTTGTTCTCCCAAATCCAGGGAAGTTACACGACCATCAGCGTAGTCGCACCGGATGCCCTCCCACTGACAGCAGTCCGTGCCGGGCCTCCATGACTTGAAGACCATGATGGACTATTTGGTAGTGGAGAAAGATCGTTTCAGACGGATGAGTGCCGACGCTTGGTCCGGCAAGCACGGAAGAGCTACTGCTACGGAGGTGTGATTGGAGTACATACCGACTGCAGGGAGAAGCGAGTATACGGCAACAAGCTGTTGGATATGTAGGACTAGCAGCAACAATAACAATGGCTCTGGACGTCTCATGTTGGAGCGATTTTTTTTAAAAGCACTGAGAATGCAATTGGCAGCTTCGATTGCGTAGATTGTTGAGCTACTAAAGCTGAGTATAGATTTGCTGTACCTTTGCCGCTGGGCCTTGTTTATATGGAGTGCCAGAACCCAGAAATGTGCGATTTGTCCTCTTGAGAATTTTCAATGCGGCATAAGCTACAGGCACATTGTTACCATAAAAATGTGCGATTTGTCCTCTTGAGATTATAAAGTATGTTTTCAAAATAAATAGAAATCTAAACATATAATCTTCTTACATGTTTTCATATTTATTAATGATAACAGTAATTGCGTTGTTTATTAATGTAGTAGTAATTCTGTTGTTTTCAACTACGTAACTAGCATGCTAGACTTGGAATGTATAGTACACAATGAAAAAAAAACAATTTGTTAATGTAATAGTAATTGTGTTGTTTATTAATGTCGTTGTAATTCTGTTGTTTAAGACAAACCCATAAATAAGGTAGAGAATGTAAACTTCATATATTTTTAGTCATGTATCCAGAAGCTTATGCTTTTCTTAGTCTTCGTTGGATCCCATCACACAAGAATAGCTGGGAGCCAAAAGCTCACGGCGGGGTTGTAAGGTCTACGATGGCTAAAGGGGAGTGAATAGCCTATAAAAATTTTCTACAAAACCACTAAACAACCTTAATTAGTATAACAAATGGCGTAATGCAAGTTTTGCTTAGCCTACAAGGTGTTGCAAGCCTCCTATCCACAATTCTAGTGATAGTATAGTCTCTAGTTCATACAAGGGCTATGTCACTACTTCCTACACTAGCGATTAAGCAAGAGCACTACTACTACACAAGCTAAACAAGTTACATTACAAAAGTAGGTACAAGAATGGATAGAATTGTTATACCAACGGTGAAGAGAAGATGTCGATGTAGCCAATCACCAAGATGATACACAATCAATCAATCACAATATCAATAAGATATGTAGAACCAATCACTGGGAGACAAATGATGACACAATGATTTTTCCACCCGATGTTCACTTGTGCACCGACATGCTACATCACCGGTTGTGTCGACCACCACCTAGATGGTTCCTCGGTGTGACCCTCAAGCCACTTGCCTCGCAAGCCAATCCCCCGCAATGGAACCGTAAGACACCACTCTCAAGCGAGGTACTTAATGACACACGCAATCCACTAGAGTAGCTTTTGGTGCTCCGCCGAGGAAAGCTCAAGAACCCCTTACAATCAACCGGAGGTGGGCAAGAACCATCACCAACTCTTCCCAATGCCTCCAACAACCTCCAAGACGACTAGGAGCAGTACTCTCCAAGAGTAACAAGAAATCCACCGGTCGAACGATCCACAAGTGCCACTAGATGTATCACCACATGCAATGCACCTTGGATTCTCTCAATCTCACTCAAGATTAGCAATCAAGCAAGAGAGATGAGTGGGAGAGCTTTGCAACAGCTCACAAGTATGTCAAGATTGTTAAAATGGCGAGAGGGATGGCCAAGAGCAGGCCGCCGACTATTTATAACATCCCTCAACCAAAACTAGTCGTTGCCCCTCACTGAAATGTTTTCGGGCCCATCGGACGCGTCCAACGCCCAGCGCCGGACACGTCCGACTCTTGCAAGCAGCGCGAGCAAACCCTCGAGTTCACGAGCAAACCCTGGCCGCAGACAGAGAGCAGCTGGACGCTCCGACGCCCTCAGCGCTGGACGCATCCGATGCGTGCAACGAAACACGCGCCAGAATAGCAATTAGCCAACTAGCCATTAGGGTTTGAAAAACAAAGTGCCGGACACGCCAGACGCCCGTCTGTCAGATGCGGATCTAACCGTCGGACGCTACACAGAGAGCTTCATAAAACTACAGCGAGACAGAGAGCACCCGCACGCTACGGCGCTCTACCGCAGGATGCCTCTAGCGTTTACAACACCGCGCACACGCAGCCAGTGACTCTCGTCGGACGCGTCCGACGCAACCTGTCGGACGCTCCAAAACATTGAGAGCGTCAGTTCAGTTGAACACCGCGCGAGCTTCAGCAACAGAACGCGTCGGAGCACGCCCCAACGTCCGACGGTTCATGGTTCAGTGTCCGACGCTTAGAAATTCACCAATTTCAAGTCAACATCAATGCAACCTTCGCCACCTTTGCAAATATACCAACACCACCAAGTGTACATTACCATGTGCTTGTGTGTTAGCTTTTTCACAATCATTTTCAAAGGATTTTTGATTAGCACACTAGATCCTAATGCATCAACATGAATAAACGACCTAGTGGCACTTAGGAACCGTAACCAAAGATTTCCTCTCTTAATAGTGCAGCTATTGATCCTAAACCACTCACACCCTCTATGGTGTTTTGAGTGCAAAACAAAATGGCCCTATAACTTTATACCTTTGCCTTGAGCCCATTTTGCCTTTCTGAATCCATCATCCACTAAGTCTTGAGCACTTGATCATCTTTTTAGGATCATCATCATCCATTCACCATGATCATCACAAGCTCCTCACTTAGCTCGGACCACCTTATCTAAACCACCCACTTATATCAAAGGTTAGTCCTAGGATTTCATCAATTAGCCAAAACCAAACTAGGGACTTTCAATCTCCCCCTTTTTGGTAATTGATGACAACCCTCACAAAGAGATTTTATGATAAAAGACTTTGAATTTGCCATGCTTGTCCAAGATTTTTAAGCACTTGTAAAAAACAAAGATTTGGACAACCATCACAAATTTGGTTTTGGTAGGATTAGCTCCCCCTACATGTGTGCATAGAGATTGGATTGAAATCTTTGCCCACATGCTTGGATTTAGAAATTTTGGGAGAGTAATTCTACCAAAATGATTCTAAGGTGTAAGAGTTAGACCTTTGAAGCGTGATGCCAATCAGAGTTGCCATTTACACCATCCTTAACACCATGAGTGACTAGACATTCATCAAAAAACTCAAGTACCCTATGAGATCAACATTATAAGCAAAGAGAGTACTTGAACCACTTCAAGGAACAAAAGTCTAGTTACCACCTATGCATGCTAGTAGATCATTTCACCATTCAAGTTCTAGACTAGCATTGCACCATACAAGCATGTATAGGAATTTAAATCCATATGCAACAGCAAGTCATATCTTAATGCACAACCAAATGCAACAAATAGTTTATGAGCTTGCTCCCCCTACTTGTGTGCTTCTCAAAATTTTAATTTATCCCTTTCCATTGGCATTTCTTTGTGACTTACTTCTCCCTCTTTGTCATTAGTTACTCAAAGTTATGGTTAAATTATGGAGAGTAAGTTACATTAGTTCTTTTGGTGAGGTAGAATCAAAATTTTATCAAATTTGATCCAATCTAGATTGCTTGCCAAAGATATTTAACTCGGTTTGAACCAAAGACAAGCTTCTTCACACCTCACTAGAAGGGTTATCTTGCCTATGTTGAATTAAACATTTGTAGCAAGTTCTCTAGATTCAACACTAGGATTGCAAGCCTACAAACATGTCATATGCCACCACTAGATCATAGAAACATTGAAGCAATAGTGGTACCATATAAGCATCAAATTCATTTGATTTTTCATGAATGCACTTAGAATGCAACTTGTATGTCTATATGTGCTAACAAATCCTAATATCACATGAATGACATGTCAATACAATTTCACCTTGCTTTGTTGAAGGAGAGGCATGTCATCAAGTGGGTGGGGTGCATTCAACTTATGTTTGAGAAATCAAGAATGTTCAACTCATTCCTTAGCTTGCAAAACCTCTTCTCATCGAGTGGCTTGGTGAGTATATCGGCAAGTTGATCATCGGTGACCACACTCTCAATAGAAATGTCACCCTTTTGTTGACGATCTCTTATGAAATGATGCCTTATGTCAATGTGCTTTATTCTTCCATGTTGAACCAGGTTTTGAGTCATCTTGATTGCACTTTTATTGTCACAAAGCAATGGCATATTCTTGAAGTTGGGACCATAATCCTTCAAAGTTGATTTCATCCAAAGCAATTGTGCACAACAACTACCGCCACTCACATATTCGGCTTCGGCGGTAGAGATTGCCATGGTATTTTGTTTCTTTGAGGACCATGACACTAGAGATCTTCCAAGCAATTGACATGTGCCACTAGTGCTCTTTCTATTGACCTTGCAACCCCCATAGTTGGAGTTCAAATATCCAATCAACTCAAAACTTGACCCCTTGGGATACCATAGTCCAACATCTTGTGTATGCTTCAAGTACCTCACAATATTCTTTTAGCGGCCTTGAGATGACTCTCTCTTGGTGAGGCTTGATATCTTACACACATGCACACACTAGACATGACATCCGACCTTGATGCGGTCACATAGAGTAGGCTTCCAATTAGAGACTGATATTCTTTTTGATTCACCATGTTGCCACTAATATCACTATCAAGATTGCCATTGGTGCCCTAGGAGTAGCAATTCGCTTTGCATCTTGCATTCCAAACTTCTTCAACATGTCCCTTATATACTTTTCTTGACTCACAAATGTACCACTCTTCAATTGCTTGACTTGGAGACCAAGGAAGAAGCTAAGTTCACCAATCATGGACATTTCAAACTCTTTGGCCATCATTTCACCAAACTCCTTGCAATAATCTTGATCGGTTGACCCAAAGATGATATCATTAATATATATTTGCACTATGAATATGTCAATGCCAATCTTCTTAGTGAATAGAGTTGTATCAACTTTTCCCATCTTGAACCCTTTTGAGAGAAGGAAATCCCTTAGCCTCTCACACAATGCTCTAGGTGCTTGCTTCAAACCATAAATTGCCTTCTTGAGCTTGTACACATGGATGGGTTTCTTGTCATCTCAAAAACTGGGAGGTTGTTCAGCATATACCAACTCATTAATGATCCCATTGAGAAATACAATTTTCGCATCCATTTGATATAGCTTGATATCATGGGTACATGCATAGGCTAATAAGATTCTAATTGCCTCCAATCTTGCAACCGGTGCTTATGTTTCACCATAGTCAAGACCCTCTATTTGAGTGTAATCTTGAGCAACTAATCTTGCTTTGTTTCTCACTACAATGCCATCTTGATCTTGCTTGTTTTTGAATACCTATTTGGTTCCAATCACATTCACTACGTCATTTTTTTACCATGACGGTCGAAAACAGTTTCTCGCAGCGGGCAAACCGCGCCGTCACGGTGATGAGGTCACGGTAAATCGTGGCCTCCACCGTGGCGGCCATTGCGCCCGCTGCGGGAAATCATTTACCGCAGCGGGTGACCTAACATGCCCGCTGCGGTAAATGTCTATTAACCGCAGCGAGCGGTTAGGTTGCCCGCTGTGGGAAATACTTTGGAGAAAACAAAAAAATCCAAAAGCCCGCTGGCGAGCCCATCTCTGAGCCCACCGACGAGCCCATCCCCGAGCCCAATAGCGTGCTCGCCGGATCC
>DXKC01010778.1:0-13331 GCA_031170775.1 Cymbopogon citratus
AGGGTGTGTTTGGTTTGAGGAATCAAACCATTCTAGACTAAATGAGGTGGTGCATCATGAGTCCATTCCTCAAATTTCGTGGAATGACTTCATTCCTAGTACTAATTATTAGCTTGTGAGGAATGAGATGATGATGCATCAGCGCATTTCATTCCACAAACCAAACAAAAAAAGGAGTGATAAGATAATGGACTAACCCATTCCTCAAACCAAACAACCTATTAATGAACAAAACAAGGATTGAAAATATTGACATGCCGATGAACCAGGGATTACATATTTATCACAAGCTCACAACAAAGAGACAAAATCATTAGGAGACCAAAATGGCATCTTTGTTACCTGCAGCACTTGTCACAGAAGAACTTGTCATCTGCATTTAAAGTCTCGGTAGAAAAGAAATTCTTCAGGCAGCTTGTGAGTGAACTATTCTGTTCAATGTCAACGCTCAAATCAAAAAATGTCTCATCCTTTGCAGTGATCGTCTCACACATTAGGCATCTGGTTTCATTGGTCAAAGTACCCTGCACAGGTAAAGGGTAACTGTGCATGAAATCCTTAAAACAAAAAGTGAGTGTATGTGTGAAACTTGTCATCTTTAAAACAAAAAGTGAGTGTATGTGTGAAACTTGTCATCTTTTACAGTAAAGAAGAATGGCACCAGATTCAACTCAAACCTGGCTAGTCAGTTTAAAGCCACCTTTTTCTAATTGAGTTAGGTTCAATTCCTTGTAAGAATTACCTGAAAATTCTTATGTACCCATGTAACCAGTGGTTCTTTTCTAACTCCATCAACAGCTGCCCCATTTGAGACCTTTTCAGGAGATGTGGTCCCAGGAGAATCCTTTGCAGAACTAGACTCTTTTTCCAGGATATCAACAATTTCATTCAGTAAGAAATTCAAAAACTCATGGGCATCCTACAGAGTAGAACAGAAAAACTACATTACTTCTGCAAGGCATCAAAATATATAAAGAGAAGAGAATGTTTAGCCCTACAGTGAATTGCAACAAAAGTAAAGCAGGTCACAACAATAGCTAGGCTCTGAGCTTGCATTACTGAATCATATTCCCTCTATTCCCAATTATAGGTTTTTTGGCTTTTCTAGATACACAGTTTTTTAATATGTATATATCTAGGAGTATAGCAAAAGCTATGTACCTAGAACTAGAAAAGCCAAAACAACCTATAATTTAGGACAGAGTAAGTACCAAATAAAACCTTAAGGCAGGAATAAACTAATGAGCTTGAGCTTATGGTGTGTTAATGTGATTGACCTGATGTGGGCAACTGTTAAACATCTGGAAGTTACCTGATGCATGTAGCCGCGAAAATATTCATTTAGTTTCCTAACCATTTGAATGAAACGTTTTGGAGCGATAACACCAGTCTTTTTCTTTGATGCACTTATCTGCAAAAATTATCAACCATTATTACTAGAAAAAAGGATTGCAGAAACTTTCATGTTACATAGGCAAAATCATGCGGTACCAATCTGTACAATCATGCTCATGGATGCTTACGCTCTTGCTTTAGTTTCAATCCGCAACATTACAATGTACAAATGTCAGGTGTTCTTTCTTTATTTTAAGAATGTGCGTGAGAGCTATGCATCATTTGGTTGCAAAATATTCAGGTGCTCCAAACTAATCGGTTATACAGCTTCAAGTGAGCTATTAAATAAGTTCAGTGAAGCAATAGATAATTGTCAACAAACAATGCACAAAGTCAAGATCATGCAAACTAGTGTATACTAACCAATTTGTACACTCTAAACTGTATGCATGTAGTATCAATCATTTCTTTGAAATAGCAAGAAAATCACAAACGGTTTATCACTTATGGCTTGCAAAAACATTACACCACTTCATAATGCATGAATAACAGCAATGTACTGCAAAGAATATTTTTCTTGGTCCAAAGAAGAAAGAAGATTATCCAGAACCATTCTTATACAAATTCATTTCATATAGCAACACTGTAACAGTACAACAAAGTAGTATATCGACTAAATGGGAGATTATATTTCTTCACCTGTGAAAAAAGATCTGCTAGGCACGTCAACAAATTTTCTTCAGCATCTTCAAGATTTCTGTTTTTGCTATAGTATTCCAGCAACTGCTCCCGAAATGGAGCACAATAATACAGTGCCTGAAAAAGGTATAACTTTTTAATCCTCATCACTTATGCACCCTAAAATGTAGCACAACGTCAGAATGAATGTAGCACCTAGAAATTAAAACAAAAGGGTAAAACAATTGCATGAATACCAATGCTTTGAAAAAAAGATAAATTTTCTTTCAATATAACTTTATTAGTTTCATGAGCTAATCCTGCTCAGAAAATACTGAAGGCGACATTACCGTCTGCACAAAGATAACAACAGAAGGTTTGCATGCCGCTAAATAGCCAATACATGAACAATCAACCATTGCTTTGCTGCATCATAATAATTTGCTTCTTCAAAGTTCAAACTGTATTTAGATGACACCATTTTTTTCCCTCGGTTAAAACATCAGACAGTGCCAATTGTATTCCTGAATATGTTTAATTTTCACTATATTTGGCAATAACACTAATTCACAAAAGGTAACATTTAACACGCATGTGATCTGACAAATAAAAAGCTGCATGTGCCATTTCAAAACATGAGGAAGAAGACTTAAGGTGATCAAATATGTCATCAATATGTATGAAGAATGATAATGTGCAGGACCACAAAAATGAATTGCAGCATTCTTCAGCTTTGACTTTTTGAAAGGTAGGTAAAAAAACAATAATAATTTGCAATTTTAAAGAAATACATATTAGTCACATCTAAAACTTCAGAAGCATAACTAAGTTTGGCAACTATATACCAAAATGCACTGGTTTTGCTGTATATTTGCATCCAATTGCATTAGCTCTTAATGTATCGGTCTACCCATGATTCATCCATAAAGTAACTAAGCAGGGCCCAGTTGCAGTATATACATGAGTCAATACTCAATAGTAAGCATCCCATGGTTCCACTAAAAAAATAAACATTACTAGTTTCCTAAATGAAGCATTCCAAAATTCTATAACAGTTTAGATTCCATGGTTCCATGAGAGCAATGTTGTGAAAGAAACGATGCAATCGTGAATGAATGAGTATCCTAAATCCTGTCGTCTATTGAGGTACGGGCCATGAAACTGATGAGTGACAACAATGACAAAAATGCAACGCCAAAAACATAGCTGTTGTGAAAACTGAAACGCCCCTGTACACATATTCATGAGCATACCAACCAGATGAAGCACAGGATGCTGAATACGACAACACGTGTCAATCACGCCATAATCCTGTTATCCGCAATCCTATTATACATATGGGATAAACACAAACAATTGGCGTCGCCCTGCTGGTCTCATGGACCTAAACGAATTCAATTCCACTTATTGGTCCCCTAGATGCCACACTGCACCAAAATTTGGACAAACAGAATGGTACACCTACCTCATCAAAAGCTACAAAGAGGCCAGAACCCAAACGGTTCCTAAAACAACTACCTAACCAAAGTTTCACCGAAGTTCCAACCATAACAACAACGAAAACTAATAACGGATTGCGACGGAGCACGCAAGTGAACAAGTCAACGCGCCGACTAGCGCCTCCCCTCCTATGTAGGGGATCAGTAGGCACCTCACCTGGAGGACGCTGTTGCAGTAGCAGGTGTTGCCGAAGTTCTCGAGCCCAAAGTAGCGCTCGCCCTCGGGAAACTGGTCGCCGAAGGCCCTCTCGAGCTTGGAGAGGCCGGTACCCATGACCGCCCACCGGTCCCACCACCCGGAGGCGGCGCTGGCGAGGGACCGGAGCCCCGAACCGGCCGCGGAGCGGTGCTTATCCGCGGCCGCCGCCGGCGGCGGGGAGGTCGTTGGCGATCGCGCCAGCTTCGCCATGCTAGGGTTCCGCTTGCCTGGCCACGGGCGTGGCCGTGGAGGTGGCGGTGGAGGAGTGGCGCGGGAGGCTGACCAGGCGAAAGCCCGACGGGGCGAAAGAGATCGAGATGGTGGGTGGGAAGGGAGGACCGAACACCGAAGGACGGAGCTTGACTGCTGTGTCGCGACGCGAACTCGCGATGTGTATTTTTCCTCAAGGTAGCTTCTGCGTGTGTATCTCTACCGTAGCACATTTAAGGCTTATTTGACCTCGAGACTGGTATCCGTCGTGCTCCATCCGTCCCAAAATAAGTATTATTTTTATTTTTAAAAAATTAATATTAGTAATTATATATTTAAAAATATTAATATTTATATAACATATTTAGTATCATCAGAAAAATCTTGAATCTAGTTTTTAACAACATTATTTAAAGATACAAATGTTGCACATATTTTTTTTAGAAATTAAGTCAAACTTGCAGCACGAAAACCCAAAATGATACTTATTTGGGACGGACAATAAAAACCCAAAATGACACTGATTGTCGCTAGCACCTACTCCCTCCGTCCCAAAATAAGTGTCGCTTCGCTTCCCGAGAAACAAATGCTGGTAATTTTTAAAAATAATAAATACCATCGCAGTATCATCGGAAAGATCTTTGAATCTAGTTTTTTAATAAATTTATTTCAAGATACAAATGTTGCATATATTTTCTACAAATTGAGTCAAACTTGCGGCACGCATCCCACGACGACAGTCTTTCTGAGACAGAGGGAGTAAGCTTGACCAACAGTGTCATCTTGATTTTTGAACTTTTATAGTGACATGTGCGGGGACGTGGGTCCCTAAACTTCGCTCGTGATGTCATTTCTCAACTCGTCGCTAGTCCATAAATTGGACCAACAGTGTCATCTTGATTTTTGAACTTTTAAAGTGATATATATGCGGATGCCGTTACGTGTCCTTAGGGCGTCCCTAATTACTGACTCATATAAGCTAGCTTTTAGTATATTTCTATTTTTAATGAAAGAGATAAAAAAGTTATCTTTTAACTAAGAGATAGTCTCACTCTCATACACACATTCCGAAAATATATGAGAATGACATGTGAGGGTCATTCATGCTATGAGCTATATGCTAAGAGTTAGTACTATTAAATAATTTAGCTTAGAGCTAGCAACTAGCTCATACCACTGCGGACGCTCTTAAACTTAGCAACTAGCTCATACCACTGCGGAAGCTCTTGAACTTGGCTAATGATGTTATTTCTCGGTCCATGAACTTCTAAGTTGACCACAGTCGGTTACAGATTTGGCCATTTGTGCCATTCTGGATCTAAACTTAGTTTTGAGTCTCATCTGGATCTAAACCAGCTTAAACTATGCAAATGCGGACCCCACATATTCATGAGTTATATATGACACACAAATAAGTCAATATTACTTACATAATGTTCATAAGGACAAAAAATAATAGCTCACAAAACACAATATAAGATAGTTATGTGTATATCATAGTTGCTCGATGCGTCGAGGCGGCAAGATGTCTGGTACCAGCGGCAATGGCAGAGGAAGGGGGATAGCAGGGGCCATACCCCCACCCTGGCAAAGCAATTTTTCTACTAATATAAATTTATGGTTTTTTTTATCAACACGCTAGTTCTGTCAAGGCTTTTCATCACATCAACAAAAACAGCCCCGCAGGCTTTTGATTCGATCGCTTGGCGCTCCTTGCTTATTTTTTTTTAAAAGGACGGCAAAAGCTTTGCCGCGATTTCTATTTGACAAATAAAGAAAAAAGAAGACAAGCGTCCCGTCTAGTTTTTAAGTAGAAACGGGGCGAAAACCACAGATACAAATGTGGAGGGTACCCTACTCCAACTGCACACCCAGGTACCAAGTCAACCCAACTTGCGCCACAAGAGGCGCCAACTCAACTCAACTCAGCTCCATGCTGGGTCGGATTGGGACATCGACACAAGCCACTAACCACTAAAACTCGGTCGGATTGGGTCATCGACACGAGCCTCGACTTTAAAGCACTAGGAGCTCCACTGGTCAGATTGGGACATCGACAGAAGACTGAACCACTCGACTAAGAGCACAAAAAATAAATTCGGTCGGATTGGGTCATCAACACGAGCCACCGCACCACTAAAAGCAACAAAAAAGAAGACAAAAAACTACTCCTACTCCACCTACCAGCACAACCCACACAACACAGCAACATGAAACGAAGACCAAGCCCCACCACGAAACACCCCAACCGAGACCAAATCCACCACGACGCCCTCAAGAGGGGCACGATGTCTAAGCGCCGCCTCACTTGTCCGAGAAGGACTGGGTTTTCACCCGTGGATAATGCGGGGGTGCGACGCCCTCAACAGGGAGAACAGCACCCGCAGGTGTCGCCGTCGCTAGGCTTTCGCCCAAAACACCCACCGCACGGACACCGGTCAAGGCGCTGGGTCCCCGACAGGCACCAAAGCCTCGCCGGACCTGTAGAAGCCCCATCGGAGAGATCGGCGCGCCAGCCACGCCAGTAGCTGCAAAGCTGCGCCAGCACCACACCAATCAGACGAAAAGCGAAGACCGGCCTCCCAGCACCGCACACGTCCACCAGCCGCACCACCCGCCACCACACCCGACCACTGGAGTCATCGCCGACCTGCCCTGAAGGTGCCGGGTCTGGAGCAAGGCCCCAGACCAGCGCCCCCAGAGACGCCGAGGCCTCCGTCCACACAACAACTGCCCCACAACAACAGAGAAGGCCACAGGGGGAGGGACGGTATAGACGAGCACCGCCCCCCCCAACGCCAGCATGCGCCCTTCCCACTGCCGCAGAGTGGCCACCATGAAGAAGGAGGAGAGGGTGAGCAGAAGGGGGGAACCTCGCCGCTGCCCCCTACGTCCGCACGGGCACCACGGAGAAGAGCATCCACCACCGGTCTCGACACCACCGACAGCACCACCATGGCGCCGCGGGATACCAGCGCCACAGTGGGCCATGCCACCAAGACATCGCCGAAGAAGCCACCTCGCCGAAGAAGCCGAGACAAACCCCGGGGCGGAGCAAGGAGGTTCCTCCTCCTTCTTGCTTCTGGTCATGCGGCATTTGGTTTTGGACAAATATGGATGGACATCACCAGTGGACTGTTATGCTCTTCCTCCACTCAAGTGCTTTTGAACAGGATCCCCGGTGAGAGAATAACTCATCGGCGAAGATTGAGACAACCGGCTCCCTACCTCTAACGTTGTTTATTTTGGTCATGGATGTGCTGGGGCAGAGGCGGAGCCACCACTAGGGCGAGCTAGGGCGTTCCATGTGGCTGGCTGGCTGCGCACCTCTTCCACCCCTTGGAGCTTGCGTTTGGCAAGGGTGCAAGGCCAAGGTTGAAGACGGTGTTTGCCGTGCTTCCATTCAGCTTGAGAGGAAACAAAGATTGGGAGCGTCATGGGCCTACCTCCTAGATTGAGCTTGAGCCATGTTGTTTCCTTTCCAGCGGCCCAACAGACAAATACGGCTTTATTGCAGCCAACAGTCCGGCCCACTGCCCATTGCCCCTAGCTCCAGCCTCCAGGCCCATGTGAGATAGGTTTTATTTCTCGATTCTAATCAGTAATAAGTGATACAAAGTGTGTCATGATCTTATTTAATCATATTTACTAGTTTGTAGGTATGTCAATGATAAAAGGAATGGTAGGAGAAAGATTTTTGGAAACATGTGGATGACAAACACATGTATTATTGATAATTCTGATATTAAAAGATAACATCTTGGCTTTAATTGTAGGAAGCGCTAAATTACGGCCGGCCGTAATTTAGTCTCTCCGTACGGTCATGCCATATTTGGCAAAAAGTACAGTATTATATTTCTTTTCTGATAAGATGCTAGACTGGTTGCTGTGTATTTTTAGCCAACAAGCTGGCTGCTGCTAGAATTCTCTTCCGTTACCACTTTCGGCATCACCAACTTGCTGGACAATATTTTGCCTACATCTAAAAAATAACAAAAATTGATACTTTCGCCCAAGCAAAGAAAAAATCAAATAAAATTTGTTCATCATACATGTCATTCTAGGCAACTTGAGATGTTTTGTATAGCATCTCAGGCATCTTAGCATAGACAAAAAAGTCAGGTACTATGTACTACTCGGATAGAAATACATCTTGCTGTACTAAAGCCTTTTGTGTTTGTAACATATATATTGATGCACCAGACATCCCGCATGCTGTTGCACATGGTCCACTTTGTTTCATTTGATCCCATGTTGATGTTTCAGACCATCATACCTGTAACTAAAAATTGTTAAACAGATTTAGAGTTGAAGCAATCAGATATCATATAGCATATTATATATATACGCGCTGAAACTTGGTCTATGCAAAATGCATTGAAACATGAGACACACCACAGCATATTACTAAAAAAATTGCATAACCCTGTAGTTTTTTGCCTAATCCAGTACATCATTATTGGCAAATCAGTTTGACTAAGTTGCCTATATGCCATGATATAGCAGCACACATTTCTACAATTTCTAAGATAAAAGGATAAGACTATCTCTTGAGAAATCTAAGTTTGAAGATAACGGGCAACTTTCAAGTGCTGCTCCCACCACCCTAGTTGTTGCTTTCTCACCTTAAAATGCTATTGCTACTGCCCAGCGGATGCAACCATTCAGTTACATTTCTATGTGGACGTCAACATTAACAAATGTACAAGAATCTACCTGAGGGCTGAAATATTAACAAATATTCTGCTTGCCAGTTTCAGTGTGGAATGTTTCACAACAAAGTGTATTAGTATTATGCATTAAGCAATATTGTTATAATTAGGCAAAACAATTTGGCTGATAAAGCAATAATAATGAGACAAAGAAATGAAGGCCGTTAGCTCAGACATGCGGAGAAATGTGTGCACGTAGTTCTAAAATTCAGTCAAGCAAGGTTAGTTGTATAGGCAAGATCAGCGAGTGCATATGTGGCGCCACTCGGTCGCTTGAATGAGGACCTAAGGATGGTAACATGGTGAGGAGCACCACACCGGCCGTATTCAAAGGTCATGGGGGATAGCAAGATGTAAACAGTGCAACTGAACTATTTAAAATGCATGTGTAATAGCAAGGTGTAACAATTGAAAAAAGTATCCAAAAGTGCTAGGGGATATTCCTAGAGCTCTACTGGTGATGAGCAGATGATATTGTAGTGGATTGCATTTTGTTAGGCAATTTAAATATCATCCATTAGGCAACAATGTCTTCCTAAATAGGCAATTAAACCTATTCTTACTAGTCAAAAAGACAGTCAGCAACAAACCTTGTATGCATTCGTGTCCAGGTTCAGCCCAGTGCTAGCACGATTTTAACTAGTGGTTCAAGAAATAATAGGCTGATTATGGTAGCTATGGATGCTTTGACTAGAAGATTTTTATCAGCATTAGAAGTAGCAAACTGCTGTACATGCGATTCAGATAATCAGAGTGTTTGAGCCATAAATGACCAAGAGAGAAAACGACATCGGAGTTGATATTTAGAATCCTGTGTAACTCTGAAATTAAAGAAAAAAAACTATCCTATGAACATGTGCTTAATCCTATGTCACAAAAGCTTAGATAGTAATCATTACGTTTGCATCCAGCCAACCAGTGATTTCTCCAGTTTATGTAGTGTGGTATCCAGAAACAACATAAAGTGCACGTTTACCATAAACCTAACCTGGTATAGTATCATTCATTAGGCAACAATATGTTCCTAAATATGCCATTTATGTATTTAAAAAAGTAAGTATAGTATCTGTGTTCATTTGCAACCCATAGCCCCATCCCTACCATCAACCACAGTTTAATAATGAACAGAAATGATCAACATAACAATAGAAAAAAAATGATGAGTCAGCAACAATATGCACCGGTGCATAATTAAAGTAAAGCTGGGGAATCTGGACATATTTAAAGCATGCCCTGAATAAACAGCAAGCAAATAATGTATATGCAGCCCAACAAAATATGACAATAGTTTTTGTCAAGTTAATTTCCTAAGCACGAAAGAATAACCTGCCCCTCAATATATTTGTGTCATCTGGTAGCTTGGCAGGATAAAAACAGCATATATTAAGATGGTAACCCTGAATTCAAGAATCAAGAAAATGGAAATACCTCTCCCTCGATAGTTAGTGCAGTTGAATGCAAACCTCCACCAATGTCAACCTGCAAGTAAGATATTGGAGTATATGCAACAAGTGAGTTTCTACGACCCACAGAGAATGTGTGCTTCAGAAAATAATTTTGTTTGCCTACTACATCAGAAAATAATCTCAAATGGCTATGTTGACATATATGAACAATGAAGCAATACTCTAGCTCCACATTGTTATGTTAATACTCTAGCTTCAGTATTGGCACCAAATAAATCTCAAAAATTGCTTCAGTTGACCATGAACAATGAAGCAATAATCTCAAAAATCTTATATATTCTAGCTTCAGTATTGGTACCAAATTACCTTAAGTCCAAATAATATAGGCTTCACAAAAATTGCTACCAATACTCTAGCTCCAGATTGTAGGTGGATGAATGGAATCGATTGCAAAAGCATAATAAAAGAACTCATATCTTCTTCTAGATCCAGCAAACACAGCAAAACGGAGGGGAGAAGAAAAAGGATGAGCGTAGGGGCTGCTCACCACGGGAATGCCGAAACTTGTGCTCTGCTCAGATCGTCGCGGTGCTGCAGGTGCTTGCGTACGCGGCTCAGCCCCCATCGGACTTCACCAGTCTAGCCACCTGCGCTCCTGTCCAGCCGGTTCGAATCAGATAGAAATCCGAGCACTTCCTAGAGGCACGAGCAGAGCAGGCGCGGCTCAAAAAAATTCAAAGAAAATCGACCAAATCAGAAGGGATTGAGGACCTTCATTAATGGATCCATGGAGAATGAAGGGAGATCCAGTCCCTCGACCGGTGGTGGGCCGCCAGCCACGCTCCCCCAACCAGCAAGCACACCCGTCGATGGTGGCAGGCGGAGCAGCCGAGCAGGAGGAGAAGCAGGACTGATGAAGGTTTTCCTAGGCGCCTGGTTGCCGGCAGTTGTTGGGGCGGGCGGCAAGCGGCATCGGCGGGTGGCGGTGCGGCCTAGAACGAACTTGCTATGGAGAAGAATGCAACTGAGGAGTAGAGACGAGGGGAATCGGAACGGCGTGCCAGTGCCACCCAGAGATACTAGACCATCCTCTGTCCTTCTGATCCTGAACCGACGATGGATGGGGCGGCCGTGCAAAGCGATAAATATACGGCTGGCTGGTAGGAAGTCTTTACCTTTTTTTAATTTGTTTTATACAAGGAAAGAAAACTAGTAATGCAATATTTTAGTAACAGGTTCTAAATTAAATTTTCAACACATAGACTGTTCGTTTGTTTCATTTTGTTTCAACTTATTCTCTCTCACATAATAATATTAAGCCAACTGAAATCAGCGAGCTTATCAATCAGCGAAACCGAGCCATAGTCATTTTAGTTGTGCCACGTGGCGGCGCAACTTACCACTTAGTCACACGTTCAAAGTCATAAAATTTCTATAGCAATTAGGTTGTGGAACGAGGATCGAGAAACGTGGTATGTTTTTTACTAAAGGTTTCCGTACGAGGTTAACAATGCAAATTGCCAAAACATCACTAACACCAGCCAAAGAACAAAATCCCACGAGTGTGCAATAGATGAAACATAAACATGCTTGTTACCGATAACTAACTACAGTGGTTGTACACGAGTGCCTGTCCAACGTGCCTAAACACGCCCTTATCAGCATTCATTTTTTTTTTGAGGGAACTATCAGCATTCAAATTCAATCCTCACATGCAGTTTATAAGCACCTTCACAATCGGAGCAAATATAAATATAGAATTACTTCGCAACCACCTTCTCCAACACAAACTCGAAGCAGCAATTTTCCGTCTTTATACCAGGACCACAGATCCACCATCTCGGACCCTTACTGTCAGACAGAAACAGTAAGTTCACCACTGAAAAATCAACTTCTTGGTGCATCCAAAATACTATACCTTTTTAACGCATTATACTTGCGATCCAATCATCAACATGCAGCGTTCATTCTGTATCTCTGTCTGGAATTCTACGATTTTCTATACTGATGATGAAACAACAGGTGTGGCTGGAGGCCGACCTGGATGACTGCGCTGGGGCCTGCTCGCAGCTCGTCGACGCATGAAAACGTCAGAGTTTTCCCTCAAAAAAAAATTGGAAACGTCAGAGTTGCGATTAAAAAAAAGAAAAGAAGTCAGAGTTGAGAAAGGTCAGGGTCCCGTGGAGGCTGGAGGCACGAGGCAGGCAGCACTCGATGCTAGTAGATTCCTAGTAGCATGTTGCACTTGCAGGAGAAGGGAAGTGGCATGGCATCCTCATTTTCTTCCTGACCCTTGTTTAGATGGAGGGTTGAAAAGAAAAAAATTAGAATTCTAGATACTGTAACATTTTTTATTTTTATTTGATAAATATTGTCCAATCATAGATTAATTAGGCTCAAAAGATTCGTCTCGTGATGTCCAACTAAACTGTGTAATTAATTTTGTTTTTACCTATATTTAATACTCCATACAAACAGCTAAAAATTAATATGATAGTGATGTGATGGAGAAAAAGTGAAATTTCTAGCAATCTAAACAAAGGCCCTGGTTTTTGTTTTTCCAGCCACCCGTTGTTGTTGTTGTTGTTCACTGTGCCACTGCACACAGCCACACAACACAGGCAAGCTATGGCTTTCGGCACAAGGCCAATGCCCATGCGCCATGACTCGAGGCTGCCGTGTCGTCGTTTTCTGGCGGTGGCTTATTCTTCGCCACGCGGCCTACGGCGGCGGCGTTTGTGTTTGTCAACTCTGCTAGTCCAAGCGCTGGCCTGCAAAGTGTCAGGAGCTTGTTCTGGCCTTGTTTAGTTCTTCCAATTCTCTTCAAATTTCACTATACAAAAGAAAGATTCTCCGTCATATTAAAATATCGACAAATGCATGGAGTACTAAATGTTGATGAAATCAAAAACTAATTGCACAGTTTTGTTGTACTTTGCGAGACGAACATTTTAAGCCTAGTTAGTCAAAATTTAGATAATTTTTACCAAATACAAACGAAATGCTACAGGAATTCTGATACAGTGTTTTTCTCCCCTATTCTGTGAACTAAGCCAGGCCTAAGCCACCACAGCAGGGCACAGTAGATAAATAAGCCTCGATCGGGCACGATGCCCGCCGGCGGCCGCCTCCACATCTGCGTCCATCTCCATGCGTGATCGATTGGGCATCGGCAGAGTGTGCGAGCACTATCAAAACGCCCTGCGAACCGACCGGACGACGGCCGGATCGAGGCGGCGGTGGCATCAACGTACCCAACCCACACGGCCCACAGCGGAGACGAGACGACACG
>DXKC01010779.1:0-10257 GCA_031170775.1 Cymbopogon citratus
CCGCCGTTACCGCACTCGCCGCAGTTGCAGGAAATAATTTCGCCATCAATCCATTATCCATTGCATATAAACCGCACTCGCCGCCTCGCCGGCCGGCGCCGCAAAATCACATCGCAACCGCTACATCCGCGCCTGCCGATCCGATCCGATCCGACGCGACATCGGCATGGACGGTGGCTTCGGCGCTCGATGCTACCACAATATCGACGACTCCACCACCTCCACCGGCCGCCTCTCGAGGCGGCGCAAGTTGAAGGTTAAGCGCGAGCCCTACTCCTTCGACTACAACTACGACTTCTGGTGCCGTGCCGGCGGCAGCGCCGCCTTCGACTCCGACGATGATGGCTGGCTGCCCTACGAGGCCTCGCTCTTGCCAGGCAAGCGCCGCTGCACGGCCGGCTCGTCGTCCGCCGCCGCCGCCAACCCGGTGCGCGTCGGCTCGTTGTACGCCGCCGCCGCCAACCCGGTGCGCCTCGGCCACGCTTCTTCCCAGGCGGCAAACAGGGCAAACTATTTTGTCTCGGGCACGGCCATGGCCTCTGCCACCGCCGCTACGCCGCCCAACGCGTCTCTGGCCGCAGGGACGGTGCCTCCGCCTCCGGTCTCTGCCCCTGCTCCTGCCCCTGTCTCCACGGCCCCGGCACCCAGCCTGCCGCCGGACCTGGGGCGAGCAGCCCCGCCGGTCACCGACGACGTCGTGCCCAGGTCGTCCTCTTATTTGCGTTTGTTGAAGCCGCGGCGCTCGACGCTAGTTGGTTCTGTGCGTCCGTCATGTGGCGTTTTGTCGATGGAGGGCCTCACCGGAAGATCTGCATCCGCTCCAAAGCCGGTGACGTCCGCTCCAAAGCCGGCGACTTCCGCGAAGGGGAAGGACGCGACTTGGGAGAAGTACGGTCGGGACATGACGGCGGAGGCCGGCAAGATGGACCCAGTGATCGGCCGCGACGAGGAGATCGACCGCGTCGTCTGCATCCTCAGCCGCCGGACCAAGAACAGCGCCATGCTCGTCGGCGCTCCGGGGGTCGGCAAGACGGCCATCGCCGAGGGGCTGGCGCAGCGCATCGCGGCAGGGGCGGTTCCTGCCCCGCTCGTCGGGGCGCGCGTCATCGAGGTCGACCTCGGCGCGATGGTTGCCGGGACCCAGTACCGCGGCATGTTCGAGGAGCGCATGAAGAAGGTGATCCAGCAGGCGGAGGCTGCGGACGGCAAGGTCGTGCTGTTCATCGACGAGGTGCATATGCTACTTGGCGCTGGGCGGGTCAAGGGTGGATCAATGGATGGTGCCAATCTGCTCAAGCCTGCTCTGGCTCGTGGCCGCATCCGCTGCATTGGAGCCACGACGTTTGATGAGCACCGTAAGTATGTTGAGAAGGATGCTGCGTTTGAGCGACGGTTCCAGAAGGTGCACGTGCAGGAGCCGAGCGTGCCGGCAACAATTGACATTCTTCAGGGCCTCAAGAAGAAATATGAAGAGCACCATGCCGCTGTAATCCAGGACGCGGCCATAGTAGCAGCTGCCCAGCTTGCCAATCGGTACATTACAGGTACTGCTCAGTTCATCCCTTGCTTGCCCACTACTGAATTTGGCATATTTGTGTTTCTATAAAATGGACAAATCGCAAACAGAATTTCATAAGAAGCAATGGACCACCCACCAGAAGAATTTCTATAATCATAGTGGAATATTTATGTTATACATTACTTGCTTGCCCACTATTGGAATTTGTGAGTTGAATAGATATGATTGTTGGTGATAAAATGGACAAACCATTAAAAAAAAGGAAAACTTACCATAGGCCCCCCTGTCTTTTAGAGCTCCACCTCGATACTTCTTTGAGCTGGTTATCCCTGATCCAATGGTATTTCAGTGGGCCATTATGTTCCTAATTTAGAGCAGAAGTAGTGAATTCTATAAACTCTACGACTTGATGTTGATTCACAAACAGGAGGAGCACTGCACAACTGAGTCAGAAGTCAGAACACCATATATTGGTTGACGGTTGCTCTCTAGCCAGATGTCACGCCATATAATAGAAGTTCAGACAACTTAATTATCACCATTGAAAGTTGATCTCCAACTTTTAGTTGTACTGACAGGAGCTTCCTATTTCCTACCATGGATTATGATAACTGATTAACCATATTGTGTGATCATGACAAAACTTGGTTTTATCTCTAATTTCCATTATCTTTATCACAGTTGAAAGTTGATCTCTAATGAAAAGTTGTACTGAGAGTAGCTTCTTATTTCCTACCATGGATTATGATAACCGATTAACCATATAATGATCATGACAAAACTTGGTTTTATCTCTAATTTCCATTATATCTTCAATTTTGCTTCAGCTGTTATAATGTATTTGACTGATCACATACATATTTGTTGACAAGAAACTCTTATTGCTGGAAATGTATATTCTGTTCCATAATCAGATTGTGCGTGTTGAAAAATTATGTTTGACTATAAATGATTAGCATTTTTTGTTGAACTTGATGTCACATTGGGATAATGTTCCATAGGGCATACAGTGATGGTTGTTGTCTGTAATATGGTTCTATGTCATGTACAGATAATACTAACACAAGCCATTGGTATTACTTATGTTGATGGGTTCTCTGTTATTATTTTTGAAGGTCGCCAGTTTCCTGACAAGGCAATTGATCTTATTGATGAAGCTTGTGCCACTGCAAGGATGCAAAAAGATAACATATTGAAAGGAAGTACAACACATATTGTGCCTGAAAATGTCGCGAATGAAGCTATTGTATCACCAGGACAAGTCGCAGAGGTGTGGCACTTGAATATCGTGTTCTGTCTTATGCATCTGTATCAAGCAATTAAAAAAATATTTTACGACTTATGCATTTGTTTTTTTCTGCCTATATCTAATCAGTCTAATCTCTAGTGTTCCATGTCTGGGAAATTGTTTCTTATTCAAGGTACAAAAAGGGAAAATTTAGGATCGACTACTCGTAGTTATTTATTGGCTAATTTGCTGTGTTTCTTGTCCTAGCTTGACATTTTTAAATTCTCGTTGCCTCTAAAATGAAACTTGTTACATTTAGCCATAATATCAGTTTAACACTAACTGTAAAAGTTTTATTTTCTCTGTTCTTTTTGGAGTGTAACTCTAGGGCTTGCTTACAAATAAGGAGGATGTGGTTAGAGATAGTATAAATATGTACTGGCACATGATCTTGGGTGGTGTAGAAGGAATCTTTAGCCCTTAGGGTCTTCTTTATGTGGGATTATGGGTTATATTTATGACTTGACACAGTTGGTTATGCATTATACTTCTTGTCTCTGCATCCTAATACAACTTCGTAGGATTTTGTTGTTGGCTAATGTATATGGGTAGAGTAACTTCAATTGTTCAATATGTATGTGGAAGTAATTTTGTGCTCACTTAGGATTCCAGTATGGAAAACTTTCATGACATATCAATATCCAAAACATTATATAGACTAACAACAAATGGTTGATATTATTATATATATAATTGTCTATTTAAACAGTATATTTTTTATAAACATTCTAGTGGCGGAGACTGTTGCAGTCATAAGTGCATATTTGGAATTAGAGGGATTAGTGTATTAACAATTCACTTGTTACTTTGTAACATTACTTGAAGGTTGTGAGTCGATGGACTGGCATTCCTGTCAATACACTTGACCAGGATGAGAAGGAAAGGTTAATGCACCTGTCAGATAGATTACGCGAGCGAGTTGTTGGCCAGGACGCAGCAGTTAATTCAGTTGCACAAGCTGTGCTAAGGTCAAGGGCTGGTCTTGATCAACTTGGCCAACCAATAGGCTCTTTTCTTTTCTTGGGATCAACTGGTGTTGGGAAGACAGAACTTGCAAAGGCTCTTGCAGAACAGCTGTTTGACAGTGAGAAGATGTTGGTGCGGTTTGACATGTCTGAATTTGTTGGCACTCATTCGGTGCTACGTCTCATTGGAGCACCTCCCAGGTAACATCATTTGATTTCATTTATCACTCCACTTTCAGCTATAATTCTTCATGTTTTTCCGATTTGTGAAACTTTTTATTTATACTCAATTTTTTTGTTGCTTCAAGCTATCATGGACATGAGGATGGAGGACAGCTAACCGAGAAAGTCAGGCAGCAGCCATACAGTGTAATTCTTTTCGATGAAATTGAGAAGGCCGATCCAGCAGTGTTTAATGTTTTTCTCCAGCTTCTTGATGATGGTTTGTTGACTGATGGTAAAGGCAGGACTGTTGATTTCAAAAATACCATCATCATTATGACTTCAAATCTTGGAGCTGAGTACCTAATGGAAGCAATATCCGGTGAAAAAACAATGGAGGCTGCACGTGACCTTGTCATTAAGCAGGTCTGCAATCCCTTGTCCTGAATGTTCAATCAATATAAGTTATTTAAAATGATTACATTATTGGTCCCTGCAGGCACAGAAACATTTCAAACCTGAGTTCCTAAACAGGCTGAGCGAGCTTGTGGTATTTGAGCCACTGTCCCAAGATAAAAGGAGGGAGATTGCTAACATTCATATGAAAGGCATCATTGCTCGTGCAGCAAATAAGGGCATCACACTATCCGCAAGCAATGCTGCTTTGGATGTCGTCTTGTCAGAGTCAGATGACCCAGTAAGCACTCTAGCATTCCTCCTTGCTACTAACATCCTTGCATGAAGAGGCCAGCTGGCTTTTTTATAACATACATAAATACATACATACGTAGGGAATGTTGTTATTTACACCGTTCGTGTCCAATATTATTTGCAGCATTATGGTGCAAGGCCAATCAGGAGGTGGTTGCAAAAGAATGTGATGACAAAGCTCTCTGAGATGCTTTTTAAAGGAGAAATTGATGCAGATACTGCTGTCATTATTGATGCTTGTGATGATAAGAAATGTCTGAAGTATGAAGTCGTGAAGAAAGTGCCAAGCGAGGCACAGCATCGTCGACTTCTTGTGGAGATTCCTAGCGACTCCGACAGTGATGATGATGGTGTTAAACTCACTGATCCTTCCTGTGGCGAAAAAATGAAGGGAATAGCCACATCTTCTGTGGAATAAAATTTCAAGCTTCTTCCATCAGTCACTGTAATATGGCATTGTGTACTGGGAAATTAGTAATTATCTATTTACTATAGTTAGATCGCTATGAACTTGGTGAGAAATCCATGATAATATATTGGCAGTTTGGCACACTTTCTTATATCATGACATGGCATGAAAAGTGCAAAACAGCCGTACCCATTTGAATATGAGGCCTTGTTTAAATTTAGCCTGAAAAGCACTGTAGCACTTTCGTTTGTATTTGACAAATATTGTCCAACTATTGTCAAACTAGACTTAAAAGATTCGTTGTGTGATTTATAACTAAATTGTGCAATTAGTTATTTATTTTATTAACATTTAATGTTTCATACATACGACACAAAATTTCTAGCCTTTTTGAGGCATCTAAACAAGGCCTGAGTATATGACTCGTATGCACCATCTTTAGTATCAATTTTTTTTTTCCAAAATTTCATAAGATGCAAATTTGACCGTTATTTTACACCGATGGCGACGGAATGGCGACAGCGATGAGGAAGAAAGCAGCCCAGAAGGAAGAGGATAAGTGTGCTATCGGACCAGTGTGGGCCCCTTCCTCCTTTTCCGGTATGAAACGACCAGGCAAGCAAAGCAAATGGGCGCTGGAAAAAGGCCGGTCGGAGAGAGAAACAGTACACAAATGATCCACTAGCCACATGATGAAGGATCCTACGGACAACAACATTTACAATGACGTGGATGCATTATCCTGAGGTTAACCCCACGGGGTGTATAGACTCTTAATTAATTAATAATACTAATTGCTAATGGTATTTTTCTTGGTCTAATATAAAGTATATAAGAGAATTTCTAGCACAAGGGTTGAGGAGGATTTCTTTCTCAGCACTAGAGGTAGTCACTCTACAATATTGTGAGAAAGAAAAGTGCTTCTGTTATGTCAGTCCTGTCAACGATACCGTTAAATGTAGCATTCAGGAGATCTCTAACGGGAGTAAATTTGCAGGCATGGCACAATGTTGTGGCCATGATTGCGAATGTACATTTAAATAACCAAAGAGATCGCTTTGTGTGGGGGCTGCAGCAAAACAGGCTGTTTTCAGTTAAGTCCATGTACAAAGCACTTTTAAGCATACATGCATTACCGTACAATGCTCTAATCTGGAAACTCAAAATACCTCTCAAGATTAAAGTCTTTATGTAGTATTTATATAAGGGAGTAATTCTAACCAAAGATAATTTAGCTAGAAGACAGTGGCAAGGAGATAGGAAGTGTTGTTTTTGTTCTTCTGATGAGACCATACAACATTTACTCTTTGATTGTCATTATGCTAAATTTATATGGAGAATCATTCATATTTCATTTAACTTAAAACCTCCAATTGGTGTACACAATTTGTTTACGGGTTGGTTGGAAGGGTTAAATGGAAAATTAAAGTCTCAAATTCTTGTAGGTGCAAGTGCTATTTCTTGGGCACTTTGGCTAACAAGGAATGGTGTTGTGTTTGACAAGACCACGGCACCATCTTATCTACAGGTTATCTTCAAGGGGACGTATTGGACCAGGTTTTGGTCCTTACTTCAGAAGGAGGAGGATCGCCAGTTCATGAAGGCGGGCTGTACGACCATTGAGACAGCCGCAATGGAGGTGTTTGCAAGACATGGCTGGCGATTTAGCAACAGAATTGCTCTTTAGTTATTTGGTTTCGATGGCTCAAAACTTTGTGTTTGAAGTTCAGTGAATTTGTGTTGCTCGTTTGTAATAATGAACAGTCATATGCATCGATCGATGCAGAAGCTGGGATATTAATATATTCCCTTTTCTAAAAAAAATTATCCCATACTTGCACAATTGGTATCATCTATTGATAGGTGGAATGCACAGATAAATATACTTGCCTTCTTGATTGATTTCATGATCCACCAAGCAAAGAGCCTGGACAAAGGGATTATGAAAGCATATGGATCGAGCATTCCACCTATGCACAAGATGAGGAAGCATGCCTCCAGCCATGCACGAGATGAGGAAGCAGGCTGAGCGAAGCTCTGACGCGGAAGGCCACGAGCCCACGACCAGTCCGCGGTGGAGAAGATACCAGTGGCAAGACGAACGAGTGGATGACCAGATAGACTATCTGGGTGTCCGAGCGTGGATAAAAAGGTGGAAGATACGAGAGAGGGGATGAAAGGAGTGGAGAAGAGCCTGCCAGCGCGTCCGTTCGTGAGCTGATTTCTTTTTTTCCCTTTTGTTGTATTTACAACTTTTTTTTACAAGAACAGATGGATTGGAAAATTGTACTGTGTGGCCTTCTGTATTTCTATTCGAAAATAATCATTAGCCTGCCAACATATACATATATACATACACGAGTTCCAGCGCACCGTCGTGTGAGCGTGTGAGTTATTGTGATCATTGCTTCCTGTCAATAAGCAGTGCAAATTTGAACGAAAGAATATGACAAAACCAAAATAATATTTTTTCATATATTCTGATAGTCCGTGCCAGTGTTGTCTTCGTCATCGGTAGAAAGCTTTACGCTATAGATGCAGTCTTTTCCCTTCAGCTTCAATCAATTGTTGTAACTTCAAAATTGGCGCTTCTATTTCTTTTGCATGGCTAACGCACGTCTGTCTGATTCTTCTTTATAGAATAGAGTTCATGTTTAGATGAAGTCAAATATCTTTTTTAAGTGAAAGTACGTCTATATCTATGCCCCAGTTAGCAATTAAGATGAATTGCAGATAGTCGTGGAGAAAAGCCCGGTATTTCATTTCTTCTATTCTGATATATAGCAATAACACAACATAAATAGTGTCCTTTATGCAGGACAATATTTGATAGCATGTTGAGAGTTGAATTATCATTGAGTTATAATAGCTCCACTAGATGAATTTTCTCTGCATTCAAGATGTCCACATCATTCGCTACTAATAAGTAGTCCACTAGATGTCTCAACTAGATGTTTTTTGTTCTCATAAATTATATATTCCCCTTTCATACCCGCAGCAACGTGCGGGAAATTCACCTAGTATAATTAAAGCAGTGCCCTCTCTCCTAAAAGAAAATGGTACCTTGCGCAAAAGTTTGTATATTGCATGGTCAGCACAAAAACAGACTAGGATTGAAATGAATTGTATATGCTTCCAGCGACCAGATCAGAAAAATATATTAAAAATTCGCAGGTAGATAGCTTCAATTCATAGTCGAGATTATTTGAATAGCTAGACACTTTTTTCAGGTCGTCTCACCTGTTGTTATTAGAACTGAAGCTGTACCGGTAAATGGTCGTATGCACTCCAGGGATCGTCACCTGTTATTGTTAAGAATTCTATACGCTTTAACCTCATCAGGACCCGCCAAGCCATAGCTAGATATCTCTTGAAGTGCGTCAAACATTTCCACCAATGCTTGGACAGAAGCAAGCTCAGCAACGGACGATGGTTGGACGGTTGGATTGCGAGAATCGTCGTCTCTTAGTATTAGCTGCTCATCGAAGGCACCTGCCGGTGGCCTCCCATCGTCCACTTGAATTTGGCCTGCCAAAGTATTGAAGAAATATGATACCTTGCTAGGGATCAGTTTGTCTCGAGGGTAACTATACCCAACCTCTCGCTCGTGCTGTGTTACCGAATGTATTGTTTTGCTTCTCATGTTGACCTTTATCTGCCATAGCGTCCGGCTGCCCCATTTGGTCTCGCGTATCCTGAAACAGATGACATCCGGTTCGTCGATGCTGATGATGGGGCGGTCAAGTGGATCACACGGCAGATCCTTGTAGGCGTCAAGCGCCCAGAGCTCGGTTGCCTCAACCATGCCGTCCTTCACCCACTCCATCTCCATGTTGCCATTGCCGATCTTCATCATCCAGGTGTGGATGGTGTAGGCGTGGCGAGAGTGTTTGCAATCACACGAAGCAGCGGCACCACAGCAGCAGCGTCCAAAGATGTTGACGAACTTGAGCGCGCCACCACCTGCAGTGGTGCATACGTTCCGTTTTAATCCCCAGCCGCAATCACAGAAAAATATATTAAAAATTCGCAGGTAGATAGCTTCAATTCATAGTCGAGATTATTTGAATAGCTAGACACTTTTTTCAGGTCGTCTCACCTGTTGTTATTAGAACTGAAGCTGTACCGGTAAATGGTCGTATGCACTCCAGGGATGGTCACTGAACTGGAGGACTGAAAGCAGTCTCTTAGTCTTCATGTTGAGCTGAATCATCCATAGCTTCCGATCCGTGTAGGAGGTGACGAAGTGATGATTAGAGACCAAAAAGGAGACGATGTTTGGGTCGTCCAAGGACACGACGGGACACTCGAGGATTGCTCGAGGGAGGCCCTCGTATCCCGGAAGCGACCAGATCTCTTCACAGTAGATCTCTCCATCTTTCACCCACATCAATGGCGACTCCACATCCATGCTGAGATCCATTGTCCAGGTCGTGACGGTGAAGGCGAAGCGGGAGTGTGCACATGTGCTCCTGCCAGGGCCTCCACAGCAGCAGTGGGGGCTGATGCTGAAAAACCTCACTTTGCTAGCCCCCGCAGAGGCCATCTTCATGGAATACTTGATGCGATACAGGTCGTCATGGAGTTCGTAGTCGGGGATGTAGTCACCGGACATGCAGCAACGGCTCACCTCAGCGGGCACAGGTACGTAGCGCACCTTGGGGCTCGCCTGGTCAGCCATGTCGCACAGGAAGAAGCCGTTCTCGTAGTCAATCCAGCATATGTAACGGTCGCCTACAATGATGTAAGCATTGCCTGATGATCCTGGTGCCACCTTGTCATCGTCCTGAACAATGGGCACTGGCTCCATGAGCTCCCACTGGTGCATATCCGAGCCATGGCGCAGCACACAGCTCTAATACCGGACACGTCCGATGTTGATAACGGACACGTCCGGTATTTGGGATTTTCCTGCCGAAGGCCGGACGGATCCGGCCCTTGTACCGGACACGTCCGGTATTTGTGAGAAGGACAGAAAGCCCCAAACTTGCTCCTTTTGAGTCTTATTGACTTGATCACCTGCAGGTACCTATTTGCAATCCTTTTTACATAGAGAACCTGCAGAGATACTTGGGAACCACAAGTGAAGTACAAAAATCAAAGTGATTGACAAGTTGAGACACGATATTTGTTTTACCGATGTTCGGTCCTCCGTCGAGGCCTAGTCTCCGTTGAGGGAGCAGTGGGAGACACAATGACCGTC
>DXKC01010800.1:0-10692 GCA_031170775.1 Cymbopogon citratus
TTGAGGACTATGATACACAAGAATGGATCCTGAAGCACAATGTGAGCTCTTGGCAGTTCTTTGGATTCCTGAGTCGCACAATCGAAGAGTTCAATATTGTGGCCATTCATCCTGATCACAATTCGATAATCCTTCTTCAGCACTGGGACCAAAAACTGGTATCATATAACATAGATAGTAAGGAACTGCGTGCTCTCCGTACTCTAGGAAAGGGCTATCTGTTGCTTACCCCATATGTTCCCCGTTTCATGGACTCATTGGTTCTTGCCACCAAGGATTGAGGTTGTTGCTTGTGGGGGGCTTCTCTGAATGTTCAGCAAGAACGTGATCTTTCAAGTGTGGGGCAATTAACAGTGTGGGTAAATCTACTAGAATTAGGTGGTTCAATGTTGGATAAATCTACTATCTTTAGGTGATGTATTCTGCTGGTGCTTTAATGTACCCCTTTTGTAATGCAGCCAGAAAGCTGTTTACAAGGCAGCATGCAGGTTAGCATTACATACGCTAGTTAATTAGTTAATGCATAAATCTGTGAACTAGTTCGAGATGCCCAAAACGTCCAAATTATGAGTTTGAAATGCTACCCTTTGTGTCTCCATATTGATGCCTCCATCTTGTATATGTGTTTTTTTTTCTCGGGCGTACTAGCATGCAATTACTTACTGACTAAATTTTTTAATTTCCTCGAATCTGTATATGTTTATTTATGCTGGAAATGCATTTATCTTCCATATGTTGCAGAGGTGTCTCAAAAATGTTTGGACTGAGAGTTTTGTCACATTAAGCTCAAAGGTTCTCTAACCGCTCTGATTGATTGTTGCTTCTTGTTACTTGCATTCACTTCGGAGCAGAACCTGAATCATGAACTTATTCTATTCTGCTAGTCAATTGTTCCTTATCATAGCCAGTCTAAGTGGAGGTAGTGTTTTTACATAACATACTCTACAACTCTAAGTGAACTGTGGATTTTTCTTTCCTCTGTCCTGTACATGTGAAGTAATGAGAAAATATCTCATATAATATTTCTCACTTATTCTATGTTTTTACGCTAGGGGTGGAACAAAAATTATATCCCATATTTTGCCAAATGCCAACGTCTCTTTGTTTAGTAAAATTTAAAGCTTAAAGAACTGCAGGCATTATCTTTGAAATCTTCCTAGTTGTTTACATGGTATAGCTAAGTCTAACATGAGTTTCAAGATTTGTGATGTAATACATACAGGTGCAATGCTCAGACCTACTGCCTTAAGTGTAATAAATGTACAGTTCTTGAGTTTAGAACTACAGCTGCTGCTCTGTTCACTAGTACTCCCTCCGTTCCGAATGCAGGTTGTATTAGTTATGTCTATGTCAAACTAGTCTAATATTGACCAAGTTTATAGGAGAATGGATCATCTGTCACATCGAAGTAATTTTCTTAGATCAAACTTCATTTATTTGGTTTTGCTATTGTCAACACATATGCTAGTTGTTTTGTTAACCAATAAAGCCATGGACTAGTCCGAGCTGCCCAACACATCCAAGTTATCAGTTATGAGTTTGAAATGCTATCATTTGTGTTTCCAGAATGATGTCTCCATCTTATACATGTGCTTTCTTTTTGTTGGCCTTACTAGTGAGCAATTACTGACTGAATTTGTGTTTCTCGGTACTGTATGTTTGAACTGAGAGCTTTGTCACATTAAGCTCAAAGGTTGTCTAATCTTTGAGATTTATTGTTGCTGCTGGTTACTTGCGTTTGCTTCAGCCGTCGTGCGGAAGCTGGATCATGAATGTAGTCTAGAAGCTGGATCATGAATGCAGTCTACTCAGCTATAGCCGATAGCTCCTTATTACAACCTGTCAAATTGAACTGGGCCTTTTCTCTCTCTTGTCCTGTGGATGTGAAGAAATGGGGAAAAAAAATTCATGTAATATTTCTCTGCTTATTCTATCTCGCAGTTTTACAATAACTTGGCCAATTGTTCTTACACCGAAGAAGGAACAAAATTTGTTTTCCATATTTTGCCAAACGCCAGCGTCCTTTGTTCAGTAAATTTAAATTTTAAAGAACTGGAAGCATTATCCTTGAAATATTCCTAGTCTACGGGTTTCCATAAAAAATATAGTATTTCAGTCACACATATTTTTTTTTGTTTTGGAGGAATGCCAAAAAAAAAAAGAGTACCAATTGTTCATACTTTGGGGCAAATTTATCGATAGCACTACCAGCTGACGGGTCTTGCTTAGAATTTGGGCCTGTCTATTGAAAACTCGTGTGTTTTATACACAACCAGCACATGGGTGTTTTTGAGTGAGAAAACACACGGATTTCACTCACCAAAAAACCATGTGTTTTTTTTTTTTGGAATTTGGGACTAGAAAACTTATACGATGCAGCTGTTCTTAAGTTCCCTTGGCCGAGATAAAAAAAAAGTATCCCTTGGCGGATTTATTGATTTTTAATAGTGGACTACTTGGCTGATTTATTGATTTTTAATAGCGGGATTACTGAAAAGGCATGGCATTATTTTCATCAAAGTCGGTTTGAATTTTCTGTGAGAGCTTTATTGATGGAATGAAAGCAACGAAAGAAAAAAATTTATATAGCACTACTAGTATCCCATGGAAAAACCAAAAAAATAGAGGATCACATTTTTTTACCAAAAAAAATAATCGAAATTATATTTAGAAGAGAATAGTGTCGTGTCCATTGTCCTAATGTGTTGACCTCGATCGCTTTCCCGTCAGAGCTCAGCTGCTCAGGTGCGGGAGGGGTTTTTAGAAATTCTCCAATTCCCCATTCGATTTTCTCTTCAGTGCTTCACCTTCTTCTTCCTCTCCACCGCATCGCCGCCGAGCGCCGGCGCCGTCGATCCCAGCTATCTCCGCGCGGCTGGTAAATTCCCTTCCCCACCCTGTGTCGACCGCGCACGGACATCACCTTCCCTCTTTAGCCCCGATCCCCTTGCTCAATGGATTGCCCCAAGCGGGACGCGCTGGCTGGCCTCCCCGACGAAGCCACGCTGGAGATCCTCTCGCGCGTGCCCGTTAAGGACCTCCGCCGTTCCGCGTGCGTGTCCAAACCCTGGTGCGACCTCATCACCGACCCCCTCAACCGCAAGAAGCTGCCCCAGACCCTGGAAGGCTTGTTCCACGGCGGCACTGATGTGGGTTTCAGCTACGGCCATTTCACCAGCCTGTCGGAGAGTGGAGAATCTGCTCCTATGGTCGATCCTTCCTTCTCCTTCCTCACGGCGAAGCTGCCTGGCATCGAGCGCATGGGCCTCTTGGATCACTGCAACGGGCTCCTCCTCTTTTGTTGCACCCGGGAGGAAAAGTTCGGGTACATCGTGTGCAACCCTGCGACCGAGGAACTGGTGACTGTGCCCGCCAGCTCCGCCGATTGTCCTTCTCCGGGCTATTATGACTATACTGATTATTGTGAAGAAAGATTTCCACACACCTTTCTGATGTTTGACCCGGCTGTCTCCTCCCATTTCCATTTGGTCCAGATCTGGGAGAATAGGTTGATGGATGAGGTGGAAACGGTGCACTCTTACTCGTCTGAAACCAGGGCATGGACTGACAGGTCAAGCAAGTGGAAGCGAGGTGAAGAGAGCGGTGAATGGGGGCTGTGGGGTAAGGCCATAATGAAATTCAAATGTGGTGCTTTGGTCAATGGTCTGCTGCATTGTGGTCTTCCGTACTCAGAAGTATGAGAATATGATAGTTGCAGTGGATGGGGAAGGGAAAACTTGTAGGGTCATCGACTGGCCTGATCAGCATGCTTTGGCAGAAGCTACTTTTATTGGTCAATCCCAAGGCCATCTGCACTGCATCGGTGTGAACATGCACTCAGAACGCTCCCATATGGACTGCTTCACGCAGCTGTCAGTTTGGGTTCTTGAGGACTATGATACACAAGACTGGATCCTGAAGCACAATGTGAGCACTTTACAATTATTTGGATTGCTGAGTTGCCCACTCGAGGACTTCATTGTGGCCATTCATCCACATCACAATCTGATAATCCTTGTTCAGCACTGGGACCAGAAACTGGTATCATATAACATGAACAGTAAGGAACTGCGTGCTCTCCGCACTCTAGGAGAGGGCGATCTGTTGATCACACCATATGTTCCCTGTTTCGTGGAGTCATCAGTTCTTGCCACCAAGGACTGAGGTTGTTGCTTGTGGGAGACTTCTCTGATCGTTCAGCAAAAGCTTGATCCTCCAGGTGTGGTAACATCTGCACTGCTGAATCTGAAGGGAAAATTAGCCTGGAATTGCTGTTCTTGCCACCAAGGATTGAGGTTGGTCCTTGTCACCTTGTGGGGGACTTCTCTGAATGTTCAGCCCTTGATCGTCCAAGTATGGTGCAACTAGCAGTGTGGTACAAGGCAGCTTGCATGTTAGCATTACATATGCTAGTTATTTAGTTAGTGCATAAAGCCGAACTAGTTTGAGCTGCCAAAAGCATCTGAATTATGTGATTCTAGATTGATGTCTCCATCTATTTTATGTGCTTCCTTTTTCTTGGCCGTACTAGTGTGCAATTACTGACTGAACTTTTATTTCCTCGATGCTGTATATGTTTATTTATGCTGGAACAAAAATTATATCCCATATTTTGCCAAATGCCAATGTTTCTTTTTTTTTAGTAAAATATAAAGCTTAAAGAACTGCACGCATTATCCTTGAAATCTTCCTATTGTTTACATGGTATAGCTAAGTTTAACATCAGTTTCAAGATTTGTAATGTAATACATACAGGTGCAATGCTCAGACCTATTGCCTTGAGTGTACCTGTACAGTTCTTGAGTTTAGTTTAGAACTACAGCTGCTGCTCTGCTAGTACTCCCTCCATTCCTAATGTAGGTTGTATTAGTTGTTTTCTATGTCAAACTAGCCTAATATCGACCAAGATTAATTATAGAAGAATGGATCAACATCTATCACATCAAAGTAATTTTATTAGATCTAACTTCATTTATTTGGTTTTGCAAATGAAACACATATGCTAGCTATGCTGCCACATCCATCGCAAGGAGCAGGATGGGGAAACCATACCACCAAATTTTCCATCTCAACATGGAAACCAGCAAGCCCCAAGTTCATAGTACGTGTTGATTTCGTTCTACGCAATTAGTTGTTTTCAATCTGTCCACGTAGTTGATTTCCTCTCGTGGAATTAGTTGATTTTGATGCCTCCAAGTGCTTGAACTGAATCCAAGTGATTTGTATCAACAAAATAGTTTAGTAGAAATTTTCACATACTGAATACAAGCGACGGCCGCTTCAGAGGTCTGACAGCCAATGCAAGCCCAATGGTGAGCTGAGCAGTTTGTACCCATTTTCTGGAGTTGAAGAAAATGCCTTGAGTGTACCTTAACCATTTTCTGGAGTTGAAGAAATTTTCACAACTTTCCTCTTTAAGGTAGTCTGAATGTCTGCTAGTACACGTACAGGCCACAAAAGGAAGCCAAGCATATTCCCGTTGCATTTTCATTTGCTCAGACAAATCCTTAGGACTGGCTATGTCAGGATCTTATCTGAATCATACAATTGCATGATGGACTTAAGATGGCATAATCAACCCTATAGTGCCTTGTGCATCACAAGGAAAGTGTAGAAAAAATGGAACAGGGAAAACCCCAAGAGACTCATTTTTCTGCGTTACACGTCATATTCTTCTTCATCCATAGTTTCCGCTTCCTCACTTCTTGGAGCTTCTTTGTCACCATTCTCTGGATGTGAATGAGTACTGCATGTGAAAACTGGTATAATTATCATGTCAGTTTCTACTCCAGTTTTTGAATTTGAATGTGTCCAGGTAGTTGATTTCAGTCTGTGCTTGAACTGCAAGTACTTGATTTGTATCAACTCTGAATACAGGTCATTGATTTCGGTCTGTCGTCTGTGCTTCAACTGCAAATGCAACTCTGAATTTATGCAACCGTCCAAGAAATAGTTTCCCTGCAAGTTGTTGATTTTGAATCCTGCAATTAGTTCAAATGATGTGTACAGATGCCTACAAATAGTTAATTTTGATGCCTGCAACATCAGATAGTTAATTTTCATACACCTTGCGATTACTTCACACGTAGGATGCCTGCAATAGTCTATGAATTTGATGCCACTCATACACCTGGAATACAACAGTTTGCCAAAGTTCTAGGGAACACCATTGGCTGTATGGCAATTTTATCAAGTTTTAGAGCTCCTTACTGTATCCTGATTTATGGCAGTTGCAGTGCATGCGTGCTATATGCTATGTATATGCCATCTCATTTTTGCCAGAAAGCTATCTGAGATGTGAATGTGAATCCTATCTGCATTTACGAATGCTCAGCCTGTTTGCTAGATCGTTTTTGGCTGATGCTGATTTGTTGTGAGAGAAAAACACTGCTGAATCGCTGGCAAGTAAGCACTGGTAGATCAAGCGAACAGGGCGGCTATCTGCATTTTGTCTCGATGAATGTGAATGCTGCCTTTGGATAACAACCAGGTAAATGTCGATCATGCAGTGTGAAAATAGCCGTTTGAAAGTGAATGATTATGTGTGGAAATGACTCACTGAAATGTAAATCAGTGGTGAACATAGCTCTCTGAAATGTGTTCGTTTGCTATGTGATAACACAGAGTACAGCTTCTACTAGTTGTACCGAAGAAAATGAAAAGAAAAAAAAAACACAATTATAAGTGATGAGCCTTTTCTTTCTCATGTCCTGTGGATGTGAAGAAATGGTAAAAAAGATATTCCATATAATATTTCTCTACTTATTCTATTTTGCAATTTTACAATAACAAGTCCAATTATTCTTATGCTGAGAAGGAACAAAATTATTTTTCATATTATGCCAAATGCCAGCGTCCCTTTGTTCAGTAAATTTAAAGCATTATCCTTGAAATCTTCTAGTTTACGAGTTTCCATAAAAAATACAGTATCTCAGTAAATAAAAAATCTTTCAGAGGAATGCCAAATGAGTACCAACTTGCGTATGTACATCATTATTAATTTACAGCGCCAGTATCCCATGGGAAGAAATAGAAGATCACATTTTTTACCATAAAAATAAATCGAAATTACATTTAGAACTGTGTCCTGACTCCCGACAAGGCCGGATTGGGCCTAATTTGCATCCATCACGTGCACGCCGTAGCCCGGCCTCCCCTTCACTGCCCTCGTTATAGGGAGAGAGGGTTCTGGGGTTTAGGAATTCCCCACTCGATTTCGCTTCCCGTCTCCTTCCTCCGCACCGCCCTGCGCCGGCGCCGGCGCCGTGGATCCCGGCCATCTCCGGCGGCTGCCGGCTGGTAAGTTCCCTTTGCCACCCTGCGTCCTCATTTCTCTGTCTCCCGCGCGCGGACATCCCATTCGCATCATTACCTCGCTCCCCCGCGCTCGCAGGTTGCTCGATGGATTGCCCCAAGCTGAACGCGCTGGCTGGCCTCCCCGACGAAGCCACACTGGAGATCCTCTCGCGCGTGCCCGTCAAGGACCTCCGCCGTTCCGCCTGCGTGTCCAAACCCTGGCGCGATCTCGTCACCGACCCCCTCAACCGCAAGAAGCTGCCCCAGACCCTGGAAGGCTTCTTCCTCGGCGGCGGCGGGCGTCGCAGCTATGGGGACTTCATCAGCCTGTCGGGAAGCGAAGAATCTGCTCCTCCAGTCGACCCTTCCTTCTCCTTCCTCACGGCGACGCTGCCTGGGGTCGAGCGCTTGGCCCTCTTGGATTCCCGCAACGGGCTCCTGCTCTTTGGGTGCACCCGGGAGGGCAAGTTCGGGTACATCGTGTGCAACCCTGCGACCGAGGAACTGATGGCTGTGCCGGCCAGCTCCGCCTCTTGTCCGCCTCCGCCTCCACTACTGGGGGAGGGCTATTATAGCACAGACGATGATGAAAGATTTGCAAACACATTTCTGGTGTTTGACCCGGCTATCTCCTGCCACTTCCACTTGGTCCAGATCTGGGAGGATACCTCGGTGATGGAGGTGGAAACGGTGCACTCTTACTCGTCTGAAACCAGGGCATGGACTGACAGGCCAAGCAAGTTGAAGCGAGGTGAAGAGGGGGGTGAATGGGGACTGTGGGGCAAGGCCATATTGAAATTCACGTGCGCTGCTTTGGTCAATGGTCTGCTGCATTTTGTTGTCTTCGGTGATCAGAAGTATGAGAATCTTATAGTTGCAGTGGATGGGGAAGGGAAAACTTGTAGGGTTATCGACTGGCCTGATAAGCATGCGTTGGCAGAAGCTACTTTTTTTGGTCAGTCCCAAGGCCATCTGCAATGCATCGGTGTGACTATGCACCCACAACGCACTTGTATGGAATGCTTCACGCAGCTGTCAGTTTGGGCTCTCGAGGAATATGATACACAAGACTGGATCCTGAAGCACAATGTGAGCACTTTACAATTATTTGGAACGCTGAGGTGGCCAATTCAGAGCTTGGATATTGTGGCCATTCATCCAGATCACAATTTGATATTCCTTTTTCAGCGCTCCAGCCAGAGACTCGTTTCATATAACATGAACAGTAAGGAATTGTGTGCTATCTGCACTCTAGGAGAGCGCGATCTGTTGATTACCCCATATGTTCCCTGTTTCATGGAGTCATCAGTTCTTGCCACCAAGGACTGAGGTTGTTGCTTGTGGGGGACTTCTCTGAATGCTCAGCAAGAGCTTGATCTTCCAAGTATGGGGCAAGTAGCAGTGTGGGTAAATCTACTAGAATTAGGTCAAACTTCATTTATTTGGTTTTGCTAATGTCAACACATGCTAGTTGTTTTGTTAATCCATAAAGCCATGAACGTTCGAGCTGCCCAACACATCCAAGTTATCAGTTATGAGTTTGAAATGCTCCTTTGTGTTTCCAGAATGATGTCTCCATCTTTATACATGTGCTTTCTTTATTTCATTGAGTTCACAAAGTCATTACTCATTACTAGGAACTTGCTGGAGCATGTCAAGAACTTTCTACTCTGAAACCTTCAGAACTTAACTCTAATTCAGATTGACAGTAAGCAAGAAATTATTGTGACTGTGTGAGCTTGGTGTCTGCTCGAGTCATTAACCGCTGCTGTTTTTGGCTGGGTAATGCCACACATTGGTTCCCTGATCTCCGTCTGAAAAATTATACCATATACCTCTACTTGTTATTGCTGTTGTGCTTCTGCCTGGTGGTGTGGTGTTGTAAATAGTGTTGTGAATATTCTTGAATCAGAAATCGAATATAACTGTAATTGCTTTGGGATCTCTTGTTGGATGAAGCCCCTGTCATTTCTGGCGTCTTGGCTAGATGATGTGATCAGCTCACATGTTCAGCTCGTGTTGTGGTTTCCAATTAGAAGTTAAAGCACAGCCACACTCTGCTGGCTGCTGGAAGCCCCTTAAATGGCATGCTGCACTTTGAAACCCATGTTTTTCATTAGTGGAGATAGACAAGTTGAGGGCCTCTGAGGATGTACCAAATAATTTAGGACTTGGGTGAAGACTACACTGGTAATCTTATTTGTCATATTGCCACATTCCACGACCAGAATGAGAATTGTAACATTTGAAACTGTTCAAGTTTTCTTCGTAATAGAACATCAATTGGCTAGAAGCACTGATAACATTGCAATTCCTGTTACTGTGATAGCCATATTCTGTGTTAACTGTATTTCTGCATCCAAATGAGATTGGAGTTTTGCGTGCAATCACTGTGCTATCCTACCATCGTCCATCGTCACTCTGGTAATACCTGTGCTGTGCTATGTGCCAGTCTCTTCATTGTCCACTTCAAGCAAGATGCGCCTTCCAGATAAACTTTCCTAACCAATCAGTACGGCATGGCTGTCGATTAGTATGTACTTCCTCTGTCCCAGAATAGATGACGTTATAGGATGCGTGACGGTCAAACTTTCTCAACTTTGATTAGATTTGTAGAAAAAACGTGCAACATTTTCATCTCCAAATAAATTTGTTAAAAAACTAGACCTAAAAATCTTTTCGATGATACTAATTACTTAGCATAAATATTTATATATTTAATATATAATTGCCGGCATTTTAAAAATATTGACTTCTCGAGAAGCGAGAATAACATCTATTTTGGGACGGAGGGAGTACATACAGTAGTGCTACACTGCAATTCAGATTAACGGATAAAGGCCTAAAGATTCTTCCCGTGAAAAGTAACGGATAAGTGTCGGGCCTTGTTTAGATCTCAGAATACCTCTTCAAATTTTACTATGCAAAAAAAGATTCTCCGTCACATCAAAATGTCGGCACATGCATGGAGTACTAAACGTAGATGAAATCAAAAACTAATTGCACAGTTTTGTTCTACTCTGCGAGATGAACATTTTGAGCCTAATTAGTTAAAGTTTGGATAATTTTTACCAAATACAAACAAAATGTTGTAGGAATTCTGCTACAGGAATTCTGACCCCAATTCACCGAACTAAATACGGTCTCAAACTGATTTGGTCGACACTCGTCAGTCCAGTTTTTCTCTTACTCCTTTTCAACCAAATGGCCTGCCTCATGCGAACTAATCATATATCAGCTGGTTGGGTTTCTTGTGGCGGAACCTACCCACTAGGGTTCAAATCCTGGTGCTCGCGCCTTTTTCTAGGATTTTTCCAGGATTTTCCGGTACTATGCATTAAGTGGTAGGCGACGTCCCCGTCGATAACGAGGCGTCTGTGGTGACTTCGTGAACTT
>DXKC01010804.1:0-18812 GCA_031170775.1 Cymbopogon citratus
CGGCCCCCGCCGTCGCCGGAGGGCGATGGGGATGGACGCCGGCGTCCCCGCGCCGTCGCCGGAGCACTTGAACTCCGCCTGGACGCCTGGACGCGGTGGTTGACGCCGTGGGAGAGCTTGAGGAGGCAGAGCGCGAGGGTCTCCTCCTCCGCCTCGCCGATCTTCTTCTCCGGGATGACGGCGTGGAGCAGCTCCATGGAAGACATGGCATGTACGGTTTTAGACTTTAACTCCGCCCGATTTTGAGCACGGAAATAAAGAACGAATTAGTTCCGACGGGAGACACCAATCGAGACTAAATTCCTCTGCCAAAACGGCTATGTGGGCAGATTTTGCAGGAGGATGGGGGGATTTAGTCCCGGATGGTAGTTACAACCCGGAATAAAGACCATTTTTGTCCCAATTTATACTACCAATAAGGACTATATTTTGGTCGTTTAGTCTCGGTTAGTTTAGTAACCCAGGACTACAAAGCGTGCGTTCATCCGTGTTTAAATTTGTTCATGTAATAACTTGTACATTTCTTACTATGATGTTTCATTAGCTAGCTTAATTAGGCATATATATTTGTTTTAGTAGGTTGCAATTAAGGTATCATTAAAATAAATAAATACGTGCACCTTAAAAATCAAATCTATAACTTAATTAATATTTTAGATTAGTACTAATTCACTAGCACAAAAATGAACATCAGCAACCCCCTCCCTTTTTCAACAGAAACGGCTGACATAGCACGCCGCCTTTACAGCACTGTAGCTTCAAAGCCGCTACCAAAGATATATCTTCAGAAACGGTTAAATTAGGCCAACCGTATTTAAAGACACAAGAGGTTCAGCAATGGTTACATTAAACAATCCGTTTCTGAATATATATCTTTAGAAACGGTTATCTTAACAGAACCACGTCTGAAGATATCGATTTATGGAAACGGTTATTGTTGGTGTTTCTTAGCGAAAGCAGCAAAATCCGCAAGCGCACGGAAAGACCGTTGTAGCACTTCACCCGGAAGTCTTCAGGTATCGTAATTTCTACGAAGAACGGTAGGTGTAGGTGCACTTTAAACTAAGTCGCCCAGAGGATAGAGTAGATAACTGGGCAGTGAGGTTTTCTAATGGATGAGTCCTAAGAGGCAGCTAACCAAGTTGCTATAACTTTGCTTCGGGCACCGGATTGCACCTGGTTTGCCAGGTGATGCCGGCCTGTTGCTCTACGCCGAACCCGAACGTGGAGGAGTGCAAAGGACGGACAGGACTAGGTCACTCCCTGCCGCCTATCTCACTACCGTGGGGCACGAGGCAAACGAAGGTAACTCCTAGCTTAGACACCACGTCTACGCTGATCGTTACAACTCTAGCGTTGGCCAGAAACTTCCGTCTTTATTAAGAGTCCTCTAACTAGAGTCCCCGCCACAAGGATGAGCGACAAACCCGCAAAGCAATAACGAACGAAGATAACTTTACACAAAGAACACGTACCAGTAGGTAAACACGAACCTCTTACTCTAAGTAGTAAGATGTCACTGAGGTACAAGCGTGGAGGGAGCCGACAAATCCGGCACTCCGCCACGTGGAAGACGATGCTCCCAAGAACACTTGAAGATTGTTCTTCTACTCTTTCTTGCACCTCTCTCACTCCCTACTTTATTCTAGCTAAAAGCTAGGTGGTAGTGGCTCTACTCCTCCTCTTGAGTGTGTATTCTTGTAGACTTGTTTTTCAAAAGGGGAGAGAGCCCATCCTTATATAGGGGGTGTTCAGGTCGGTTTTGAGGTGTAAATGACCGCCTTACCCCGCACCGCCCTTCTTTGGCATTGAATGTACCGCCTCACTAGAGCTGGGCCCGGGCGGCAGGCGGGCTGGCGCGGCCGCGCCGGTGCTGCTAGCCACCGCCTTTGGCCCATGTGGTCCTGGGCTGCTCTGGATCTGGCCCATGGTGGTGACTCGGCCTGGATTGATTGCTTTTCAAGTTTTTCTGTCTTATCTTGCTTTGGGCCAAAAGTTGGATTTATATTTTATATGCTTTTCTTCTATTATAGGCCCACAAATAATATATTTTCATGAGTGACCTGCAAAACAAAACAAACAACAAAACTTGTGGAATTCATTAGTATAAAGTCCTATTATCTAAGTTTGGTGTTGTTTTTATATTCTAATTGGCGGTATAAATATGAGTTAAAGACGACCAACAGTTATCTTAAGACAACTGCTTCCAACACAATTTTCCGAAGCGGCAAGGTTACTGCATCTGTTTCTTTTCCACGCCGGTTCTATTGCCACGTGGTTGTTTATTTTATTTCTATATTCTTTCAAATAATGCGGATGGGACATGACCATCCGGCCGTTTGAATTTTGCACGCGTCGGACCAACGTTATTATCGAGAGTTTTGAAACAATTCAACTAACAGTGCCATCATTATTCACAATTACTGCCGCCGCTTGACCTACCCGTACCATCACAATTATTCCATACCTATCCAGCTTCTCAGACTATCTGTTCGTTTCGAATTTCAAATCGCCGGACGATAGTTTGGTACTTCCCCCGTGAGCCGAACTGTCGTGCCCGCTATATAAACAGTAGGTCCGGTTCTGTTCTTTCAGAAATCACCACTCCGTCCGATTGCTTCTTCTTCCTCCCTCTCCAAAACCAAAAAGCCCCAAAATCTTCTTCTTCCTCCCGCTGCAACCAAAAAACCCCAAAACCATCATGGCGGACAACCCAATCCACTTTCCCACCCCCTCTAACTCCGATGATGAGGGCTCGGACGCCAATGCTAGCTTCGATGACGACTTGTCGTCGGGCGCGGATCCCGCCGGCTACACCTGGCCACCCGACTCGGACCCGTCCGATGAGGACCCGGAGGAGTTGGAGGAGGCAGGCAACGACGACAACGACAGCGACGAGGAGGGGGAGGGGAGGACAGCGATGACGATGAGGACGACGACGACGAGGAGGATGTGGAGGACGGCGGCAACAATGGCGGCGGCGGAGGCGACAACGGCGGCGGTGGGAGCCGAACGCCAGCGAGGAGGAGGACGCTGGAGCGGAGGACGCCGGCGCGGAGGCGGAGGCGGAGGACAACAGCGGCCTCGACTGGGGCAACTCCAACGGCGGCTCCTCCTCCGACGGCGGCTCCTCCGACGGCGACGGTGGCTCCATGGCAGCGACGGCGGCGGGGAATCCGCCGGTGACAACATTGTCACCAGCGAGGGGCCTTCCCGCAAGCGTCGCAGGCTTCATTGATCCTCTCCTTGAGAGGATATATCATTGTAAAAATTTAGTTTAATTAGTTTAATTAGTTTGAATGGTAGTTTAGGAGAAATAAAGACGTGCATTGTAAATATGCTCGTCCTAATTGTAATTATTTTATTATAATCAAGTTTGAGCAGTAATCAAGTTCAATGAGTTGACGGGTATCATTTTTTTCAATATACCATTTTATTATAACGCCGCCGACAACTTTAACCATATATAATTCAATACGAAAGAGGAATTGACGGATAACCATTTTTTCCAATGGACAGACAGTCCTACGCTGAATCTGTAAAATAGAAAGGACATAATATATTTATCCAGCCAGTCCTATACAGAGGAAATAAAAACAATTCTATGGTTAAAATAAGAATCATTGTATGGATGGATGGCTAGTCACATGAGTTGGACAAATTTGTGACATAACAACTGACAGTGTGGCCTAAAATTAAAGTACACGTGAGTTGGCCAAATTTATAATATAACATTAATGTAAGAGTAGTTACACTACCTGTAGGTACATAGCTCAAAAGATATCAGATAAGCTCTCAGAAGACGATGATGACACGTATCAATATAAATATATTATAAACAAATATTATATTATATGATATAATTCATGCTCACAAACTTTGAATCATAATTTTAAGTAAATTTATGTCATGTACAATGCATCTGGCACACATGTGTGTAAGTTCTACTTTAATAAATGAGTATTTAGTCTAAGCCTATTTATTACGGTGTATTTGATATTTTTTCTCATGTTTGGTAAAGGATTATGTTGCAATACTATTTAGTAATAAGTTTAACCTTAGACCAACCAATCACAATAAAAAAAATTCAAGGTTAACCTCTTTTTGGAGTGAAGGGACAATCCTGCGGTAAGTGTCTTACGAACAAAGGACAAATAAGATGTGTATGGCCCAGTTAACACTGGGCCCATTACCTAGGACTATCCCACAGGGAACAAAGTTAAACCAAAGGACGGGTCCGGTGCTGTAGATTATGACTGTACAAAACAAATTCGGTTCAGCATCTAAAGAAACAAGATTGGTATTAATAACTTATATTGTGAGCAATTCTCTAACATACTCAAATAAGAAGTTGGGCATCATCATACCCACACCACCAAGACCGAAGACAAATAATCATCTCGACGAAATAGATACCGAATTAAGTATTACCTTCCAAAGGTTAATAAAGTGCAGCGACACACCATCTCGATGGATGGTCCATAGTGCAACAACAAATTAGTATCTACAATTTAACCAAGAGGTTTTAATCTCTCACACAAAACAATCATGAGTCCCATTCACACAGGCTGGTTTCCTTTATGACGACGAGGGCCTGAGATACGAGAACCGACAGTGTGGGCTGAAAAGAAAGTACACATGAGTTGGTCAATTATGTAATACAATGTTATGTTAAGATTTACTGCACCTAAGTGAGAAACCAAAGTAAGAATGCCAAACTATAACCTGTAGAGCAAGAGTCTGCGTCCAAAGATATCGGATTCACTTGCTTCTATTCCACTTCCATTGGAGCATGACCTGTGAACACAAGACAAGTTAGTGTACAAATTACTCTAACAATACAGATCACGTTCTATGATGTAAGGGACACAGAATAAGCTCTAACTATCAGAATAGGATGTCGGCATGTTCTCTGAGGTTGGTGGCACTAATGACAAAGAGAAGTAAGTATACAAATAACTCCAAAAAAATATCATGTCATATGAAGTGAAGGACAATAGAATAAGCTCTGACCTATAGAATAGGATGGTGTCATGTTCTCTCTTCTGATGGCGACATGTTTTCCTCATCTGATGCCACAAAGAAGCCTAAAGGTGATGGATCCCTCTGCAAGTACTGCCAGTGATGGTTGAACACCCTGTAGGTGTGGTGCATTGTTTCCATCCAACCTTGGTAATTGTGCAGCTTGAGCAGCACCAAAGCCATTATGTAAGGCTGGTAAATCAGAGGATAGTTCGGATCCCGCCTGTGGTCTTGTATTTGTGTAACCATCCATTCTACTATGTTTAGCCTTTCCCGTGTCTTCATGGCCATTCTCATCTCGGGAACCGGAGGGGTTTGCTTAGTATCAATGTCATTATTGTTAGGCATGATTGTCCACCTAAGAAGTTTCCAAACTACCTTGGGTATCCTCCTCAAACCTCTAAGACCCCCATTCTCAGTTGCAAGGTAGTGAAGGCTCTCTTGCTCCTCATCCTCCAAGAATTCAAGACCCTCTACTATCTTCTCTTACTTCATTGCATCGTAATCCAATCTACAAGCTTGTGCAAGATCAGAGAAAGATGCCTCATATCTTCCGGTTCCAGTCATCTAGATGAGCTTCTCCTTCTTCATGCTAACATAAAGTGTGGCATAGAACTGCCTGATTACCAAGTCATTCCAGTCTTGCTTCATCTCCATCATATCCTTCAAATCCATGGCTTGTATCGCCTTCACAATACTTTCCATTTCAGGAAACTTCTCCAAGTGCTCCCAACTCACCCACCTATGTTTTTCATACATAGGTCTCTTATCCAATCCTCCTTGAAATAGCTTAAACAGTTTGCTTGAGTAAAGTATTATGATAGAGAATCCATTAGCTTCTTGTAGTGCTTCTGATGATCATAGGCCCATACATCCCACTTATATGTCCCTTTAGGGACCAAACCCATGTCCATGGAATTCTTCGTCTCATCAAAACTGTCATCACTTATAGAAACAAACAAGAAATTAGGAAGCAATCTAGAACACTTATAAAATCATATGAAAATAACTTATAAAACCTGATAGTTATCATATTTTTTGAAGATATTATTCAAAAAGTGAGAGTTAACTTATAAAATCATTGCCTGGTAACTCATTCACAACATCTACAACTTTGGCACTCAATTTAACATATTTACAGGAATCATGGTATACAGCTACATTGGCAACTCCTAACGGACAAAGCAACTGACAGATTCAAATGAAGGCAAGGATAAGAAGCTTACCTTCTGTCCATGGCAGCTTCAATGACGGATTCTTCGTCCATGCGTCGCCGACCTTCTCCCCTAAAGGTGACTGCTTCTACGGCAGCTTCAATGCCGGCCTTCAATGACGGCACTGCGGTAGTAACAATGAATGGCCACGATACTAGATAAGTGGTTGCCACTACAAGGCCCATCAACGGCCCAGTAGAAAAGAAGGTCCGGCTTGTAATGGAAATAAGCGGCCTGCTTGTCCGGCGATATCGATTTTGCATGTTCAAGCAAATTTAGTTGATATTTGCCATAATTTGACATGACACATTTGTTATAATATCAATCAAAGGATTATATTTATAGTATTTTGTTTATATACAAGCCTATTTTTTATAATACAAGTCTATAATACCTTTAAGACTAATAAATAGGCTAAAAATTATGGTAAACTCTGTATTATATGAGTGCCATGTGAGAGCATTAGGCATTTTAATATCCAAAGAGCTGAATTTAAAGTTTTTTCGTTTTTGTGGTACACGATTTGGTCACAATACTAGATACTAACAATTTTAACCATATACCATTCAATAATAAAAGAGGAATTGATGGGTAACCTTTTTTCCAATGGATAGACAGTCCTACATTAAATCTGTAAAACAGAAAGGACATAATATATTTGTCCGGCCTGTCCTATATAGAAAAAATAAAAACAGTTCTATTGTTAAAATAAAACTTCTTGTATGGATGGATGGCTAGTCAAAGAACTATATGTTAAATAAAGCAGCCTTCGGTAATTAAAACTAGCATCATCTTGAGGCCCAGACCAACAAATAAACAATGAAAGCAACAACTAATTAAGAGTGGTTACACTACCTATAGGCACATAGCTCAGAAGGTATCAGATAAGCTCTGACCTTCAGAAGACGATGGTGACTTGTTTTCCACGTCTGATGGAAAGTAGCTCTAGTGCGGTGTTTCCATAGAACCATTGAAACCGGGCAGCTTGAGCAGCACCAAAGCCATTATGCACAGCTGGAGAATTAGAGGGCTATCCGGGTTCTGCCTGGTCTCTACCATGCTATTGACCATCAATTCTACAATATTTAGAATTTTATGTGCCTACACAGCCATTATCATCTCCTCAATGACACAAGATAGAACATGCTCATCTTCAGTGTCATCTTTAGTGATTGGCTGTAAATAGTTGACACGGCCCAAATATCACATGGCTTATTTTACGAAAGACTGTCTTACACCGCAGAAAAATAAACCAAAGGACTGTCCTATGCTATTGACTTTTTAATGTGAACGTCAGCCCATCAATGGTGTCGGTATTTCAAACCGGGGGAACCGGGGGGCTCTGACACCGGCTAGTGAATTTATATTGCTGCGTGTCCCTGTCCTTGATCTTGTTGATGTGCCACTGTGACAGCCGTGATTGCCGTCGAGAGGTCTCCAGCTTGATGAACGTCGTATCCCGGCTGCCGCGGTGGGAGTAGGTGTACTTGTGTTGACTTCCGAGCCCCCCTGGGGTCGATTCGAGGGTCTAGGGGTGGCCTCGACAGGGCTAGGTGGTCCGTACCCCAGGAATTCCGGGGTAGATTGCCATGTGATTTGCTTCGAGGGTGCCTGTGACCATGCTTCCGGGAGCAACGTGGTAAAACAGTACCTCCCATGCTGTTATAGTGACCTTCGTGTCACTTTTTACGACCGAGCATGGGCGGTAAAGGGTGATTCGACTGTGTACTTTCACCACTGTGAGGACTGCTGTAGCCATGAAGTTAGGTGCGGGTCGATGAGGGCATTAAATGCGCCTGTCAGGCTAGATGAAGTGCTCCATTGAGGTATCGGGCCTCGGACGAGGCGGAGAGCTCTTGTGAGGGGAAGCTTCGAGCACAGCGGCACGCATCGAGGCGTTCGACCCTCGTATGAGGCGAAGTCCTATCGAGGGACCCGACCCTCGTGCGAGGCGGACGCCTATCGAGGGACTCGACCCTCGAACGAATTGTGTCTTGAGAGGTAGGGCCCTCATTTGATTTTTATAGGATGGAGGCTTTTTAGTAGGAGGTTTTGTTCCTTGATCACCGGTTTAGGGTACCCCTTGTTTGGGTACCCGACAAATGGCCCAGTAGAAAGACTGTCCTACGTGGAACGAAAACCACCGGACAGACTACCCGGTGATATCCATTTTGCACATCAAAGCAAGTTTAGTTAATATTTGGCAGTGAAGAGACAGTCCTACGGTGGTGTCTTATGAAGAAAGGACAAATAAGATGTGTAAGGTTAATAGAAGTGCAAGGACACCCACCAGAAAAACAATGGAAATAAGAAAAGTACAATAACCATCTCAACAAAGCAACAACGAATTAACTACTAACATCGAAGGTTAACAGAAGTTCAAGAAAACACCATCTTGATGGATAGCCCACAGTGCTATGACATATTTGTATATATATACAAAACTTAACCAAAAGTATCTGACCCACTCTTTCACTCTCACCACTTAGATCTTCACAAGCTACACTTGTTCTGGATGGCAACCACCTAAGACCCACTGCCTCCGACGGTGTGGGCTGAAAAAGAAGCACCCCATGAGTTTAACAATTTTGTAAGAGTTGCTCCACTTAACTGGAAAAGAAAATTAAGAATGCAATATTCTAACCTGAGCAAGAGTCATGTCCTGAGGCAACATTGCTTTCTGTGTCAGAAGAGATCTTAATGACTGGTTGCGCTTCCACTTCCATTGCTGCATCTGCATGGCCAGTGAGAAAAGTTAGTATACAATTATTTCAAAACAAAAGTAGATGTGTCCTGAAGCTCTGACCTTCTGGGATTGGTGGCACATAGGACAAAGGTGACGGGTCCCTATGCAAGACCCCCATGTCAAGCCTGTAGACCCTGTACATTCGGTGCACTTCATGCAGATGACCTTTGAAAGTTGGCAGCTTGAGCAGCACCAAAGCCATTATGTAAGGCTGAAAGACCAGAGGGCAATCCGGGTTCCTCCTATTTGCCTGTATCTCAGAAACTATCCATTCTAGAATGTTTAGTCTTTCCTTTTTCATCACAACCATTATAATATCGCTCTCTGGAAAGAGTAGCTCTGTTTTGTCATCGCCGTCTTCCTCAGACATGATTGTTCACCTCAGAATGTTCCAAATCACCCAAGGTATCCTCCTCAAACCTCTACAGGCGCCATTCCTAGCTGGTTGATAGTGAAGGCTTTGTTCCTCCTCACTGTCCACTGCGTCAAGGTGACCTACTATCATACCTTGCTTCATTGCCTGGTAATCCAATCTGCATGCTGTAGCAAGATCAGAGAAAGATGCCTCATATTTCCCGCTGCCGGTCATCCAGGTGCGCTTCTCCTTCTTCATCCGAACTTCAAGTGTGGCATAGAACTACCGGATTACATTCTCATTCCAGTCTTGGCAGAGAGTAATCATATGCTTCAAGCCCATGGCCTCAAAGGCATCCAATACATCTTTAATTTGGGGATAGTTCTCCATGTGCTCCCAAGACACCCACCTGTGCTTTTCGTACATAGGTCTATTATCCAGACCTCCTTGAAAGAGCCTAAACTGTGCTTTTGTGTGAAAGTATTCTGATGGAGAATCATTTGGCTTGTCAAACTACCTCTCATCACAAGCCTTTTCATCCCACTCACAATTCTCTTTGTCTACCAAATGTGGAAACATGGGACAGTCCTTACTATAATAACTGTCATCACTTCAAAAAACAAAAAACAACAAGTTAAAGAAAATCTAACATGCAAAACCTACTAACAGTAAGCACGATAATGAAAAGCAATTGGTCAACCATTCAAACTGCTCATAGTAAATTGCAGCCACACATTATAATTATGATTATTTGCCTCAAAATCTCAAACCCATATAATTTGAACCCAAATCAAGTGGCCCATAACAAAGCATATATATGCAAGTCAACCAGAAGAAAATCCCCCTCCTCTCACCACCGGTTGCAAACCCTAGCTAGTATACTGTGCATGGACAAATCTAAATCTCAAACCCTACTGACTAATCCAAAGAGACAAAGAAAATGATTGGAAGGGTGAGTTGCTTACCTTCGGGCTATGGTGGCTTTGTTCGCCTCGGACCTTGCTAGACCCTCAGCTCCGGCCTTGGCTCTCTCGTGTCTGCGGGGAACAGCCGATTCTGAGCGGTGTGCGTGGTTGCTAGGCAGTGGCGGCGGTAGTTGTCGATACGTAGGCGCTAGTGTATGGCCCAGTTAACCCTGGGCCCATTACCAGGACTATCCCATAGGGAACAAAGTTAAACCAAAGGACGGTCCGGTGCTGTAGATTACGACTGTGCAACAACGGCCCAATTAAGGCCCCAACGGGGTCCAATCCATCCTAGAAGCTCATCTTTTAGTAACGGCTCACTTAACAAAACCGGCCCTAAAAATGGTAGTGCTTATATAAGGATGTTGGGCTCAAAATTTCACTGAGTGGCGGGCTTGTTCCAAATTGGAGGCCAAATTTTTGTTTGCCGCCTCTTTTCCCGCCTTCCTCCACTTCTCGCCGGCCGGCCGGCGTCCGATCTTCGCCCCGGCGCTCTCCGTCTGCCATGGTAGCTTCCACGCGCGCCAAGCTATACGGAGGTGCCGTGCACAGTTCAACGGCAAGAACCGGCGCGGAGCGCGCGCGTGTACCGCGTATCCGGGTTGAAGCGCGTGCCTAGTAGCTCACGCCGCGCTCTCATCCGCGTTCGCCTCGGCGGTGCGCACGGAGCTATGGACGCAGGACGATGGCACACGGCCCTTTTTGTTCGCCTTGGAGCAATCACCGGTGAGCCTCTCTAGAGCACTTGCGCAGCCCACCGTCAGAGTCCTTGATGCCGTCGTCGGGAACGTCATCGTCTTCTCTCCACGCTTTCCGCGCCGCCGGCCCAGCCACCTTGTATCCACGTCGCGCCGCCACCGCGCGTTGTCCGGAATCCTCGGTGAGCACCCAAGATCCAAGGTTGTTTTTCTTTGAGCTGTCCTTGCATGCCTGCTTGCCCACTTTCAATTCGCGCCGCCGTTCAATTATATATGAGATGTAGTAGTGGTGTAGTTCCATCACTCTACAGGATCTCATTTCAATGAACCTTTAGGCTGTGTGTAAGGTGGTGTTTTACATGCATAATGTCACTGAAATTGGCCAGGAGCTTTGCTTATTGATGAGCATATGTTGGAATATGTGTCTAATTGTGTGCAGGTAAAAAATCTGGAGAAGACGGGTAGAAATCATGCCCATTGCAAGTGCTTTTTTTTTATTCATCTATGAAATATGTAAGATTGACACAACCTCTTGTTTGGCTCTCTTTATCTTGCTAAGGTTGGCCACTGGAAGTATGCATCAGAATCTGTATAACTACTAAATTTGTCTATTTATTTAGAAAGCTGATATTCAATATATTAAAATTACAGCCTGAAATACCTGAGTGGGATGATGAGTTTGACAATGAATCTTAAAACTGCAGTGGTGAGACATTTTCTCAATGAGTGGTTCCCTATTATTTTCTAACATGACAGTATAGTCAAACCTTCATGTTGATCTGTTAATTTTTATATGCATATGTGAATGAAACTGCAAATCTATGATGCTGTTGCAGAGAAGTTGGTTTAGCTGTAATCGAATGACATGTAACTTTGCTAGCTGCTTTATGATTTTGTGATCCCTTTACTGTGCTATACACTTAAAAACTACAGCTCCTAAAAATTTTGATCCATTAATTAATTGAAATTTGTTTACTACCATGATCGAAGGGTTCTTGCTACTACATACTATGGTGTGTGTTGTTGGTTATTAACATAAGACATTGATAACTAAATATTAGGACTTCATGTTGTATCGATGTGCTATTCTCCCTAGCTATCTTGATGTATCATGTTTTTCTAATTATATACCTTCAATTTTTATGTACATTGACTTCAATGAGAATGGATCATGTACATACGTTGGGAGTGTTCATGCAAATAAGAAGTAGAGGCTCCTTCATGTACATGCATGTGAGTGTGTATTTTTGTTTATTTGGACTCGCTGTGTACAAATTGTATTGTACCACAAAGTTGCAAACTGATCATTGTTTCTTCTTTGAACAACACGTGCAGATACTATGTTAGAGAATGAAGGGCAACCGCTATACATGACAATTTGACTTCGCACTCCAATTGTGGATCATTTTCCTCACAATATTTAGGTGCAAGATCAGATAATTTGTATTTTTATAATCTTTAAATTGTTGTACAAATACTTATTGAATACTTGTGTATATACTATTATATATATAATCAACAATAATAATGGAATTGGTGTGTATTTATGCAGTGTATTATATAATCATTTGCATATGGGTAGCAATTTCAAAAAAATCGAAAACCGATTTTTAAAATTAGGGGGTGTTGGTTAAAAAATATCATTAGAGGCGGTTCTCCTAATGGATAGCGTCTCTGAAAAGGCCATTCTTCTTATCAAAAATCGTTCCTCAAAACCATTATCAGGGGCGGTTCACGTAGTACCACCACTCCTGAAGATCAATCTTCAAAGACAGTTGTCTTAATTTAGCCGCTGCAGAGAGCACTATTTTCAGGGACGGGCTTCTTAACTTAACCGGCCCTGAAGATATATCTTCAGGGCCAGTTAGAATTCCGTCGCTGGTGCTGCCCCATCTTTACAATCGCTGGGTTTGTATCGGTTGGTTTAGCCATCCCTGATACACACATTTAGCCACCCCTAATGCCAATTTCTGTACTAGTGATTCTCACTAAATTAATAAATTAACCAATAAATTCATTACAAATTGGATGTACTCAAATTAAATTATTCATCAAAATTTATACATATTTAGTTGAATCCATACAAATTCATATCGGCATGTCCATAACTAATCTAATTGATTTACATAAAACAAAATTGGTGGTAGGTGGGAGCAGTATTTGTCAGTGTGTGTAGGTGGGAGTAGTGGGATTTTTAGTCCCGGTTGGTAATACCAAGCAAGAATAGAAGTCACACGATCACACCTACCACCACCGTGGTCACTCCTATAAATAGAGCTCCCTCTCCTTCACCTCACTTCGCACATGGCCGGCTACCCACACTACTACACTATACACAATCATCCCCTTTCAACCAAATTCATCCAAATTTGTATCCACAAAATGAGGTCTTTGTGGGAGAAAACCCTACACATACAGATATCATTACGCATTGTAGTTCACCAAAAAGGTGCACAATAGAGGTGCTAAAAAAATACTACTGAATATAGAGCAACGCCGAATGTTGGGATCGCCACGAGATTGACGGAGCCATCCGAGGGTATGCTCTGATGCTCTCGTGGGGGGCAGTGTTGGTACTGCAAGATTGTGCTTGCAAGTCCCAGAGTCATGGGTTCTTATTGACAGAAGACGTCATGTAGTTTTCGCCGCCGCTAGACCACTACCAACACTGATAAAGAGGTGCGCTCAAGCATGAGTTCTTGCTGCCTACTTGATTATCTCGAATCGACATAGCCCGCCACCACCTCGACGCTTTTTGACCCTATGATGCTAGACAAATGTTACTAAGGTGGTTAATTTATAATGTATTTGTACACTTTGATTGTAACATTGACCTATATAGAAAAATATCTTTGTTATCATATATGTAATTTTATTGTAAGTTCTTTGTTATTGTATATGTTATGTTAGTGTAAGGTCTTTGTTATTGTATATGTAATTTTGTTATTAGTTTTTTATTTAAGAAATGAGCATATATTCTTAGTAGGTAGCAGTTTTGGGCGCAGTATATTAAAAACACTAAAAACATGTAAAAAAACACTGACAAAAAGGGTGGGAAACGAAATTATCGGTAGGCAGCAGCTTTGGGGGCGCGCCAAAAATGCCCTTTTGTCTCGGGTCAGGCTTACGACCTTGACTAAAGGTGAAACCTTTTGTCCCGGGTTGAGCTTCCAACCAGCACTAAAGGGACTTCAATCCCGTTTGAAGGCCCAATCCGAGACAAAAGGGCATGGGCATATATGCCCTCTCCCCAGCCTTCTCGATCCCCCTCCCCATGCCGCCAACCCATCCCCGTCTCTAGCACCGGCTCCTCCGGCCTTGGCTGTGGTGCGCCCTCGCCCTAGGCTCCAGCCTCCTCCCAGCGCCGCCACCTACTCCCCATCTCTAGACTCGGCTCTGGTGCACCCTTGCCCCAGTCTGCGCCCCACACTGCCACCCCGACCCCCGGATTCACTTTCAGCTCTGGCGCACCCTCAACCTAGCATCTGCCCCGCACCACCACCCCCTCGACCCGAACTGCCACCCCCTTAACTCGTGCTGCCACCCCATCCCCGTCTCTGGCCTCGGCACCTCCGACTTTGCCTTCGGCTCCAGCACGCCCTCACCTTCGACCTCCCCACACCGCTAGCACCTTGTCCCTCACCCTCAACATCGACGAGCTCGCAGTACAACATGCCCCCTACGCCACCCCATCCTCTTTACTTCTTTATCCAAATGCGTTATGGGAAAACCAAAGGAAATGTGTAGTCAAATACGTGGGCAGATGCATTGTGTTATGCATTGTGATTTACTGTTGTATTGATATGAATTTGATTTATATACAATTGATTGATGGGAATTTTGAAGAGATGGCTGGACATTGTCTCCCTCCACTGAAAGTCATTGGTTTCAACGGCATTGTATGTTGGAGGGGTTTCAATCCAGTTGTGTCAAATGTACCTAGGCCTCATCCACACATAGTAAGCAACTCTACTATATGTTTCTAGTAAATTCATATACATTTCTTATATGTGTAGTTCATATATGATTCTTAAATGTAGATAATTGACTCAATCATTTGGCTCAAAGAGACAATCTTATTTTGGGGTTACAAAAGTACGTGGATGCTCAAACCTATAATGTAGATATAATGGTCAACGACTCCAATGTCAAATTCACTTTTCAATTGCTCTTGGTCGTTGTCGTGGTCATTGTCTTGTACAAATCTTAGAGGTGGTAGTAAAGGCACACACTTCCGATCGAGCTGTTGCAGAAAAAACTGTTATCAAAGCATGTACAACTAGGCTCTCTGGTTTTGGGATCACCTTGCCTACTCTATCCTCAGTGAACATGTGAGCTATAGAGCTCAACATGCATAATAATCTTCAAGGATTGTGTGTACAAATGGCCTAGAGAAATCAAAGTTGTATGGTAAAGTATAAGATGAAATCTTAGCTTATATGTACATTTGTTGTTATAAGTTGTAAAGCTTGGTTCTCATAATCCTATTTTCTACCAAACCAAGATAGGTAGAGGAGTATGACATGACCTACGTAGGGTGCAGTTTTGAAGCCATTCTAAACCACACAATTCACAGATTGGGTTATGAGTAGAAATAAGATCATGAAGACTCAATACTAACTACAAAAGAATATCAGGCAAAGGTGATTGCGGCTAAGAAGGGAGATCCACTGACGGCTAAAGCACTATTAAATGTTGTTAGTATCCCCCGTCGTCGAAGTTGTGTGCCAACGGAGAGTGCACTATTTAATACGTTGAACTTCATCGATGACATTATTGGATACAAGATCGATTACTTACACACAATTTGTGAGTGCAAGAGAGCCAAATTCATCACTAAACTTTGGGGAGTACTTAGACGTGTGTAATTAACTTTGGGGTTGGCATATAGTTTATTGTAATGACTTGCTTTTAATTATTAGTTTGGTATTAGTTTGGTTTCTATGAACTTGATGAATATGGATGGTCATTGTAATATTTAGGTTCCAAATTAGTTTCATGGTTACTTAGTTTCAAATTTTAATATATGCGTACAATATCCAATGCAAAGAAACTGTATAAGAAAAGAAAAGTAAAAAATAAAAAAATAAATTAAAAGAGACATTTAGGCCCGGGTTGTTATACCAACCAGGACTAGATGTTTCCTAATCTGGCAGCACATGGCTGCATAGCTGTGGCATCCTAGTCCCAATTGGTATTACAAACTGGGACTAGGAGTGCTCAATTAATCCCTTTTGCCATAATCGAGACTAAAGAGGATACATTTAGTCCTTGATTCACAGTCCCGGTTGGGAAATCGAGACCAAAAGGGGGTTTCCCAACCGGGAACAGAGCTCATTTGTGCACTAGTGGAGGTTGCTCTAGGATAGGTAAGACCACCTAAAACACTATCAATTCTTATCGAGAGACCATCAATTCTTATGAAGAGACATGACGAATGGTCTATATTGGAAAAGCTATGGTAAACCCGTACTCCCTCTGTCCCCGAATTATTGTCGTTCTAGGAACGGATGCAGATACCAAGGAGATGGCCAAAAGACTCCAATACCCCCACGTTCTTTTCTTTCTCTTCTTCCCCATTCAGATCTGGATCGTGAGGTCATCGATGACGCCCGCTCCTCCTCCGCGCAACGCCGCCCCACCCCACCCTGCTCCCGGCTGCACGCGCCGCCCGGCACTCCTCCTCCACAAAATGTCGCCCCCACCTTGCCCTGCTCCCGACCGTGCGTGTCGCCCGGCGCTCCTCCTCCATGTGTGGCCGCCGCTCCTCCTCTGCACAGCGCTGCCCCACCTCGCCCTGCTCTTGGCCACCTACGCCTGAGCATCGCCCTCGCCCAAGTGCCACCGCGTCCCAGCCGAGTCCCGCCTTGCTCCCGGTCATGGTTCGCCAGATCTCCCTCATCTGATTGGACGCCGGCGAAGGACAAGTGGAGTAGAGGTGGGGTGCTGGAGAAGAGGAGATGAGGAGGGCGAGCACTAGCCTGGTACCAACAGAGAAGGTAAAGGATCTGATGAGCGGTAGAGGGAGGAAGATGATGCCGAGAATAGGAGGGGGCGGAGTGGATGGCTAAGGGGCAAGATAGGCATGCAGAGGTGTGAGTGCGGTTGTCAATGGGCCCGATGCCTAAAACGACATTTGTTTCGGGACACTAGGCAAGAGCTAGAATGACAATAATTCTAGGACAGAGGGAGTAAACCCTAACAATATTTTTTTGTGATTGAAAGTTGGATTCTTCAATCGAGTGTGATCCTCCGATATATATAGATTAAGGAGGATATGATCTTATTATTCCAATAAAAACAGTTCAAAGACACAGCCCACAAGCTTTCCATGACACAAAAATATAGAAGTTTAGACCGAGTTGGAACCAACCTACCTCGAAACAAGAAAAACCGGCCTCACACCGCTGGCTTCCCGGATGACGCACAGTGGCCAGACCGTTTTTGACTGGCAGTTCCTAAAAACTTCCCTTGTCTTCATTCAAACTCCAAATTTTATGTTCCAAACATATTTCTTGATTGTCTCTTGATGCCGAGAACTTGTTGGAGTCCATTATACTCGATGGCACATTTCTGCTTTCAACAAAGTTATTATTACTATATCTCAACACTCCATAGAGGAAAACAAAATCTCCTTTCGCCTTGAGAAATACCTCGGTTGATCCCTGTTAATTGACACTACATGAATGCAAGATCAAGCCATCACAGTATAATTTAATTTACAACTTTTATTGATGATTTGTAAGTGAACACGGTAGTTTGGAGATAAGAGTTTAGATTCCTATTGTTTGTTTGGTGGGACTGGAGTTAGGTTGGGATGAGGAAAATAAGAGGACCAACTCCTACCTATCAATTCTTAGAGGTGCATGGTGGCCAAGTGTGAATTTTGTTTTTAATAGAAGGCTATGAAACTAACAGGACATACATTTTTGTTGTGTAGTATTCAGGCCAAATGGTAATAAATTATTTGTTGGATTTAATTTGCCTTTGTGCAAAAAAATTAAACAAACTTGAGGGCCCATAATAAATGTTAGTTCAATAAAGATTGATCTCGTATGAGAATTTATAGGAGGTTGACTCAAGTTAGTTAAAAAGGTACCTATGTGTGTGTACTTTTGCTTGTCTAGGATTCAGGCAATGATTGACGATTTTGTTAATCGGCCCATCAATGAAGTCCCTTATCATGATATATCGTTATCGGGTATATATAGCTACGAGCCATCAATGATATGGGGAATATCACTGCCAGGTCAAGTCACAACCTAGAAGTGTTGACCAATAGTGTCCTAAGCATATGTTGGATTCTCGTAGCCCCGAATACTTATTTTTCTTCACTGTCAGATCTAGCTACCAATTGCTTACCTACTCATTGTTTTTGGTTATAAAATAGGGCAACATTGGTTCTTCCTTGCTTATTATGAGATGTTAGGTAGCAATGGATAGGTTCCTCCAGATGAGCTCTTCGTAGTTCTACGTAGGCCCACCATGTCCAGTCTTGTATCTATCATAAGTTCTTCCTTCGAGCCTCTATGGGAGCACTCCTCTTTTTGAGAGGAAGCATTCCACATACATCTTCCCTTCATATTTCTGACGGTGCACGATCGGGAGATATCAGAAGAAAGCTAGATTTATGAAGGTAGAGCCACAGCATAATGAAGATGCTATGTGAGCAATTCTATTTCTAATCCGAATAAAGAAAATTGTTTTAAAGAGCTTTTGAAGTTCCTATAGGTCAAATTTCCTAGTTAGAGTTTTCATGCCACGAAGTCCACGATCTGTGATCTGCTGTTGTCTAGAAGATGTGCCACACGC
>DXKC01010854.1:0-12848 GCA_031170775.1 Cymbopogon citratus
ACCCGGGAGTATTCCAGAGTATCGATTTTCCACAGGGAACGTGAGTGTACTAGAGAATCAAGGCCATCCAAAGATAAGGTAAGAATATATATTTTTGATAGGTAGAGAGGAACCTTCTAGAGTTTTCTAAGTTGATTGGGTTACCTAGATCAAACTTACTATACTATATTTACTTTGGAGCAACAGTACCTTTTCGACTCTCGATCTAGGAAGGAAGTAGTCGGGGGAAGGCTGCCAAAAGCTCTACGAAACACCAACCCAAACGTGGTGGAATACAAAGACCTGACAGAGCTGTCACCTCTGGGGCTACCACAACTATCCGTGGGATTGGGCGCAAACTCAGGTAAACTATAGCCTAGACACCACGTCTATGCTAACGCTTACTAAACTAACCTCACGTTAAGACTAGAGCACTCAATACGAGCTAAGATCAAGTAAATAGAATAAAGTAAGAATTGAAATAAGAACTTATAACTTAAAAAGAATAATTGTAAAGAACCTGGAGATTGCTGGACGACGAACTAGTTGCTGCAAGATTACGATGTTGAGGAAGATATACGCCTCCTCAGCTCTCTCCTCCTCTCTCCCTCTTTTCTAGATAATTCAACTAGATGAACTAGAGCTAGAACTAGAAGAACTAGACTAGATCTAGATGAACTAGACAACTAGAGGGATCTCTACTTCTACTTGAATTGAAACCCTAGTTTTTGATCTGTAGAAGATATATGATGAGATGCCTCCCCTTGGGTCAGGGGCCCTGTTTAAATAGCCTCCTAGGATGCACCATAGCCCTTGGATCAAACCGACTTAAATCTTACGGTTTTTATTCATCCTTAAAGGCGGTGGAGGCAGGATCCGCGAGATTCGATCTGATTGGTTGAGCTGCTCGGGCGCCCACCCATCAAGTTGGACCAATTGAGCTGAGATTTTGTGGGCTTGTAGGTCTCGTTGTTAGCTTTCCTAATTGTGTTTATTTGCGTCAATCGGAGCTAATACGAGGGAGATATGCCCGTTTTACTTCGGACTGCTCCTGGAGCCCATTTACAATCTTCTGGAAGGTGTAACTTTGTCATCCGGACTCCAATTTGGGTGAACCAAGACTCCATCTCATGTGTCTCGACGAGCTCTTCACAATGGTGTTATCTATTTCATCATTTGAGATACTTGTATGTGGTGCTTCTGGTCTTTTTCCTATTTAACCCTGCAAAACATAGATGCACCAAAACTCGTGGAAATAGTTAGATAAAATTCCTCAACCTATGTTGGTGATCATCCTTTTGCAGTTATAAAAGTTATGTTGATGGTTAATAATTGACAATAGCTACCGTCAACACCTGCCGCCTTCCTCCTCCTCAACTCCGATGATGCCTCCAAGGTTGTTGCTCGCCGCCGGTGACATCGTGATCGTCATCGTTGGTGGCCATGGGATCCGGCACGGATCTAGCCGCCAAGTTGGATTTTGGTCGTGGTCTCCGGTTCCAAGAGGCAGTGTGACGTCTTTTCAGATCGACGGTACACCATGCCTTCCCCACTCTTGATGGATCTTTCTTCCATCTCGTCACTTTTTAGAGATTCTGTTTCAGTTGGTGGAGGATTCGGTGTCTTTAGCCCTCGAATCTTGTTTGTGAGGGAATGCTGGGAATTTTCATGTCAAATTTTTTAGCACCAATCATTTCCATCTATTGGTTTTCTCTAAGTCAGTGGGTTTCATGTCTATTGTCTTCGGCATGTCATCACTGACACTTTTGATGCCTATTTTCATCTTTGGAATAATGACATGCCACATTGGGAATGAGAGAAAAGAGCTTGGGAGATTGAGCAAGAAAAAGAATGGACTAAGGTCCTATCAAAATTTGCAAAACAGAAGGCAAAGAAAGCTGAAAAGAAAAAAGTTCATTTTGCCTCGCCCATTGCTTAGCTTTTCCACAGGGAATGTGAAGTGAGCTAACTAGGTTCAAGATCATTAGGTGATGATCTAGGATTTGGATAATGGGGTAGAGAGGTCTAACTAGTACTAATGTCTGGTCTTGGTAGTTAAGTATAGTCAAGGTTTTTTACCTAACTCTTTACTGAGGGCGATACCCGAAAAGATGGATCGAGTTAATGAGGTTTTTTACCTCCCCGTCACCTAAGCGACTACCCTGCTCAGTCCAACTATTAATTGCAGCTTGCCTACAACAGATGTGAGGAACTTTCCGCCTAGCGAGGACTGTCACTCTCACGCTAGGTGTCTACACAACTGTGACAAGGAGTCTACACTAGCAAGAAGTAGTCTAGACACCACGTCTAAACTAGCTCTTGCTACCCTAAGCTTAGCTAAAGCTAAGAGCACTCAAGATCAAGCAATGTACCAGTAAAGGATTCTTATACTTAAAGTACCAGACCAAAGATTAAATACTAGAAAAGACTCGGAAGTAAGACTTACAAGAAGACCCACTTCCGCTAAGTTGCTCTGCGAAGAAGACTCCCGACAGGCCGGGACTTCTCCTTGGAGCTCCTCACTCTCTACTCACTAAGCTAATACTAAGCTACTAAAGTAGTTTTCTTCCTAAGATACATGACTCTAAAGTGAAGGAATAGGGGGTATTTATATTGGGAGGTAGAGTAGGGGCTACTCCATCGTCACGTCATCGATCCGCGTGACATCGCTTCTTCACCCTTGGATCAAACCGACTTCACAACTGCCATATGATCAACGGCAGGGGCATTTCATCATGTGCAACATGTGGGCAAGGTCGGTGGGAGCTAACCGACCTTGGGACCCACTTGTCAGGGGTTAGCCGACCCCACTTCTGACAAGCTGGGCCTACCAGCAGGGTCCCTGTGTCTTGCCTATGCTGGTGGAGCATAGCTGACATGTGGGACCCACCAACAAGGGGTCGGTCGACCCCCATATGGTGGGGCCAGGGTGTCAGCCCTGTCCTACATGTCCTCCACATCATGTTTGTGATGTTGCCTTGGTGAGATGTGTCATTGGTTTTTGGCTCTTCACATATTTTTTATGTTATGATCCTTAAAAAGTACCTGTTCTTACTCCAGCAACCAAATAGTAGCATGTACATATGGAACTAGGTTATTTGTCCCTGTATTACTACTTTGTTTGGTTAATTCCTCCCAAAATGAGTCTTATGTTGACGGTTGTGGTAGATGAAAACATGGTATAAATACCGTCAACAGTAACAAAAACACATAATCAGAAATGTTGTGCCACGATCGTTTAAGCACGTACTTGATTCAACCATTATTTACTTTGATATGCTTTCATACCTTTATGACTGCTTCATGTTGCAAAAATAAAAAAACAACAAACTACTCCCTCTCTCCAAAAAAAAGTCATTCTCTCTTTCTATACTATAAGGCAAATCTTCTTCAAACCAAATCCTCCCTTCAAATTCAACGACTCACAGCACCTCTGTTATGAAAGCAATGGCTCAGATTTGAAGTTTGATCAACCATCTTACGCCCACGCCCTCCCCCTCTTACGCAGACACCTGAACAAGCCTCGCGAGCAGGGATCGAAGGCTGCGATCACCGAATAAAAAAAGGAAAAAAATGAAATGCACCATCACTTGTCGTCCGCCACCTCCCGGACCCGCTAGACCTAGCGGCCATGAGCGTTGCGAGCCACGCCACGTCTTCCTTCCCTTGATCCCGCCGGCCACCCCCTCCCAGATCTGACAGTCCGAGCCGGCCGTGAGCTCGCGAGCCTCGCCGCGTCTCCCTTCCCGTTGATCCCGCTGGCCACCACCTCCCAGATCTGCCAGAACGAGCCAGCCGTGAGCGTCGCGAGCCTCGCCGCATCTCCCTTCCCAGGACAGCCGCAGCGTCTAACTCCCTCTCTACCTCGACGCCTCCTTTCCCACAGGTGCGACTTGAAGGCGCCAGCGATCCTCTCTCCACGGCAATCATCGGAGAAGAAGGCGACCGTGGCCAGCCGGAACAGCAGCGGGCAGGCTCGGAGATCCGACCAATGTTGTTTTTCTGCGTGTTCCCAGCACTCCCTCATGTTGGAGACCAAGTCGCTCATCGGAGTAGAGGATCGTTCACTGAAATTTCTGTTATTTCGGCTGCTTATGCTTTACGTTTTGGTGTGCTTGTTCTTACTGTTGATTATATGTGGTTTGGATTGTGCAGGATCATGTCGATCCTCTACTCGGGGAGTGTTTGCATCTGGGATTATCAGGCACTTGTGAGGACCCGAACTGGTTTCAAACACCTATCATGGGCAAACCTGTATTTACTAAGTAGATAGATTTTAATCCAATTCATGCATCTGATGTCCAACTACCTCCAGGAGTCTAGGTGGTACATTTGTGAAGAAATGCCCACCCCATGTTCATTGTTTGTTCTTGAGGAGAGATTCAAAGAGCTAGGTTCTGTTTTTACAATTTTATTTAGCACCTGGTACTACCATTTCATCCAATTTATTTCTTGTGAAGACATACACTGGACTGTGCATAATCACATTAAGAAAGAAATAAAAGATGACACCGTACCCAAATTACAAAGGCCAAATAGCCAATACTAAGCCCTTGCCTTGATGGGCCACTGGGTGATCTACCAATTTGGAACTGTTCTGCATCTTCTATTTCCGTATTGATCACGACCCTGTTATACAACTCTGAATGAATATACATGTACAGTCTTGTTGATGCATACCAGATTTCCTTAATTGATATCAGTTTTAGCATTGAACTTTAATGTCACAAACGTAGCTTCTCAGTCTATGTTTTTTTTCTCATTTGGTGTGCAATCATGGGCAGGTGGTGTACAGAATCATTTCTCAGGGGATAAATGCAGGAGATGAAGAAGCTGCAAGATGTAGGGTTTACACTTGCAATGGCCTAATGATAGGAAATGATCTCTTTTAAGGTACGAAAATTGCATTTAAGATACTGACTGTGATTGGTGTATGGATTTACAAGCTTGTTGTGCCTGATGAGCGATAACCAATGTTGAATGCTTGAATGCTTTTAGTACTTAAACTAAACGGCAGAGGTTGATTATTTATTGAATAATATGGCTGAGTAATTTTAATTGATTTTCATATGCATTGTACTTTAAGGCAGTTTGATTTATTTTGGCTTATTTAAACCGGAAGTCTATTGTTTGGATTACAGTTGTTATCCAGCCACTTGATGAGCTGCTTGGACGCCATAGTATACTATAAAATTTTCACAATTGTTGCAATGAAGGTTTGGTGCAATTACAGAATAAAAAAGATTAAGTTAGCTTTGGGCAGCATTTCTGACAATTGAGTAATTTCTATTGCACTGGCCTACGTTCCCTGAGGTGAGGTGGGATCCATTTGTTTCTTGCTTATTTAATGGCTCTTTCTATTTGATTTGGATGACCGAAGGTGGGGAGATGGATGAGCCAGACGCTATGAGTCCAGGTCTATATATGCAATAGAGAATTTGTTCTTTTTTTTGACAACATCATATATTATATTTTAATGCAGCCATATTACATAGTAGTCCTCAAAAGAGGACCAAGTTACATCGAGGTCCTGTGACCTGAATAAAAGACAACAACGTCGACGACTGAGCCGCAGTAACAGACAATTTCGCCAGTGAGGGGTAAACGCAGGGGCTTCAAAACGTGTGCACCCAGATGGATTGACCGCGCATAGCATCGGTTGAGAGTGGGCCGGTGGAGCCATCGAAGAAGTAGCATGCCGACGACCGAAGAATATTGTTGATATTGTCGCCGGAGGTAGAAGTAGCTCGAACCGAATTTGTTCTTTGATTGGGCTAGAAGAGATTGAAAAATTGTATCCACAAAAAAATGGTTAAATGGCTTGCTCTCTAAACATATATGCACATGATATGCACAGATGTGGTTTCATCATTTTCTCAATTCTAACTCTAACATGGGCTGATGGTATAACGTCAGCAAAAGCATTGACCTTGGCTGTCTCTTGAAGGTGTGACTTCCTTGAACCTGAACCTGATATATGGTGGTGTGACTTCCTTGAACCTAAGCCTGATATGGTGGTGTGACTTCACTGAACCTGAACCTGATATGGTTGCTGTCTCTTGCAGTTGTGAGTTCACTGAACCTGAACCTGATATGCAACTATTCCTGATATGTTAAAATAATTGAGTTTTGTTGCCTTGTTGGACAAAATGGTCGTGTTTTATAGCACTTGATATTCTAAGTCTACTTCTCAGCTATAGTCTGTACACTAATTACTCGATAAACAAGTACCAATGGCTTGTCTTGTTCATAATCTCTTATGTTGTGACCTAAAATACGATCATTTTGTTATGTCACAATAAAATTGATGTGGTTATTACTCTTATGGTCCAGTCAAGTAATGAAGTAGAGCTTGGTATCTCAATTCTCAATCAGCATAATTGTTCTTGTAGGACAGAGAAGATCTAAGGCTACAAATGCTTCTTCAGGAGGCGTCTGTGGACAACTAAGACAATAATACTGGTGACCTCAATACTGCATGGGCTTCCCCGGTCTTGGTTATATATCTTCCCTAGAGCCTCGACAATTGTATGAATGCAACAACGGTCTGAATGCCTCCCATTTGTATACAACATTTTTGTGTAATAACATATAAAGAAACACAAAGGATGGTTTTATTTTTCTCTTTAGTCATGAGATACCTTTGTGTGTAATATCAGTCAAGAGATATCTTTATCTGCTAATGTTACTTATATTGCTAAGTCCAAATTTTATGGGTATATTACCTGATTGTTTGTATTATCACAAGGAGAATATAGCTGTTACCTAATCTATGGAAGAAATATCGTTGTTTTGTTGTTTTCATATGTATCCCTAGATGAAGCCGTAGCGTTAGCACGGGCACTATACTAGTCTCAAAAGTCAACAACTTATAACCACCAAACATATTTAATGAAATATTAATATTTATGGTACATAATTAATACCGTACATAGATTCTTGAATATACTTATATAATTAATTAAATTGGAGGTATAAATATTGCACGTATTTTTACAAATATAGTTAAATTAATCTAAGAAACTATAACTTGCAATTTTTACCCATAGTGATTTTATTAGCGAAGGGAGAATTTAGTATCAATTATGAAGTATTTTCTCTCCTATCTTCCTTCTTCCAAGTGTTCCCTTGAGGTACCTTTATTATCATCTGTGTGCTTCTAACATTGACACATTGTCATGTCCATTCCATGTATATTCATTCTTGTTGTCCAAAAAAATAATGCATATTTTCATTCGTTACTAGGTATCCTTTCACATATGATGTCCTATCCATATATAATATGTCTTTTCACAAATAGGTCTCTTTTGACTAATAGACACTATGTTACAAGGTGGTACTGACGAGGACATCCTCCACCCGCTAGCAAAGACGCAACATAAATGGGTCAAGTGACCAAGCTGTAGTTGGGCGGCGACCGTGTGAGCCTCTAAATAATCCCACCTTGCTTAGCTTGAGGAGGAAACCACCTTAAAAGTGAGAGCGGCCCTTCCCCTATCGGACTAGTCTTTTGGTGCAAATGGGCCTTTTCCGGAAGGGATGCGCCGAAGTGCAGTGCTAAGATTGCCGAGGCGCAACAAGAGGCCCTAGTGGCGTTGTAGCCAGATCGGTGCGTCGTAATTTCGGCTAAGATTGCAGGATTCAAGGAATCCGGATTGTTGTGTCGGGTTTTTCATCCAACCCTACCTAGGCCGGATGCATCAGGTACTTATAAATTGAGCACTTTAAAAATTATTTTTTAGAAACCCCCAAAAATAGCAAAAAATAGTAAAATAGTTTTTAAGCCACAAGTCACGCATTTTTTTGTGCAAAAAGCGTGTGCTTTGTGCCCGCCATGAAGCGAACCTGAGACCTCTCCCTTGCACGTTCTGTCCTGTACCATAGCACCTCACACTCACTTATGTCTATATTCCATTTTAATTCGCTATATATTATGCTAAATTAAACGTAAATTGATTGTTTGAGACCCTAAACGGGTTCGGATAAGAAACCTATCAACTAAAAGGTTTCATAACATTGAGATCACAATTCAAATAAATTAATTCAATTTTAGTTTTAAAAGTCATGAATTTGTTCGTAAAACTATGAGAGAGAGATGTAAGATTTGTGAACAAATTCAATTTCACTTTGTCATATAAAAATATGACCAAAACAAAAATTGTACATTTTGGTGAGAACATTTATGTTCATGACTTCAGTGAAATTGTTTGATGTTTCAAAATGTTGTTTGAAGTTGCCATTTTTTAAATTCAAATTATAAAATGTAGACAAGAAAATATGACCAAAAGATTAACACTAAGATCACAATATATTAATAGACCATGATTTTAGAAAAAATTAGAAAAAAGAAATCAAATTTGATGTTACCACGAGGGAGAAAAACAAGTTATAGGTTTTAATCATGGATTAAAAAAGAGAAATAAGTGTTCTTAAGCAATTTGAAATCAAATTTCAAATAGTAAAAAATGATAATGTGAAACAAGTGTTCTTCAAATAGATTCTTAAACAATTTGAAATCAAATTTCAAATTGCATTTGAACCATCAAATGAATTCAAATAGAAGAATGGTTAATGACAAAGATTCATAACTCTTTGAGATCTATATTTTTTCTTTTGATCGTTTCTCCATCCGATGTCGATTTGAAAATTTTAGATTTTACTTTATTTTAAATATCCGCGTCCATTTGTTGGGGCGCCTCAATATAGAGTTGTCCATACAAATACAAGCCATTTGTAGAGGTGATTCATAACAAAAATCGTCCACAATTTATAGAACCATGCCATCGGCAGCTATCTTGCTTGCTACTCCTTTAGAATATTGAGGCCTTTCTTAATTCCATTGCATTTGTTGCATTTCAATCCATCCAATTCCAACCACTATAGTTCGTCCAAGTTGTGCATGTCCACAAATTTTGTCAAATCAACCACATTTTTTCCGTGGATAGCCGAGTCCCATCAACTAGCTAATCGCATCATCATTGATGCGACTATGCTCTCTTGGTCTCTTTCGTAGCCATTTTACACTTCATGATGACCAATGGCCTTTTATTAGTTGTCATCATTATTCTATCCCATTGTTTGCATGCAGCAATGATCTGTCTATTCTTTATTTGTCTTGATTTGACACATATTTATTCCCATTGTGTTCAAAGTCTCCAAAGCAAGAGTCATAGTAGAAGACTTGGTATACTAATTATGAAGATTTGAGGTATTTGTTAACGTACGTGTTGTGAAGGCAGTACCCTCTCGTGGAGGAGATCATTGCGACATCGACAATGTTCAAGAGCTGCATGCTTTGACATATTTTATTTTTTAATTCGAATGTAATTTGTGTATTTTATTTTTCAAGTCTAGTGTGTAGTGCCAACTTTGCAGATGCAACAACATTGCATTCACATTGCATTTGAGAGGGGGTGTTAGATATAATAATTATAAGGGGTATTAGTGTAATCTCCTAGTGTCTAGGGTTCTCCTCTATGTCCTTGTGTATCTATATATACATAGTCCCCTCTAGGCCTTAAGATCAATTCAGTTGTTTCTTTCTATGTTCGTAACACCCACATCTAGGAATGTGAGATATGGCTCAGATGAGCAGTTTGGCAAGAGTGTCGCTTGGATTGTATTCGAAATGCAATAAATACTTAGTTACTAAGTCACTAACCTAAGTAAATGAGGTTAAGCACTGACTTCACTATTTAGTTGTACTTAATTCACAGCACTAGTCCTATAGATAGAATCCCCTCTATTGATCTTGTGCAAATCCTTACACAAATTCTCAATCTTTCAAAGAACTACAATCTTTATCAGCCTTTTGAAATGTGGATCCGAAGGTGTCTTCCAATTACCAATGCATACCTCTCCCTTCCAATCCCCCTTATCAACCACACAACCTATGAAGAAGCACTTGATGTCGTATATACAAGCTCAGTCTAAATCATCTAGAGACAAAGATCCTGAAAATCCGAGCATATTAGCAATCCTCTCGGTCTACTGCACCTCCATGGTTATAGTGTTGGGAAGCTGAGAAGTGAAGGCGGTGACGATCTCCCACCTCAAGTTTCTAACTGCAATACCATCTTCAACATTCAGGATCCATGACTCAAAATTCAATGTCGTAGTTTAAGTAGATTCAGCTTCTCATAGTACTTGCTAGCCTCCACAAGCACAGCCAACAAGCCTTCGTCGAGCACCAGTCTGACCGACTTTAGCAAGTCTCCTCGAGACGATGAAGAAGCAGGCCCGCCTTGACTAGATTGTGGAGCAGGGGCATGGAGATGACGACGGAAATTCCTTTCGACGAGGGGTCGGCAACAACCCGCTCTAGATCCATGACCCTCAACACTTCCACAGTCCTGGATATGGTGGAGGCGGATATATAGTGGTGCGGGCAAGAGAAGGGTTTGCAATTTGGGGCGAGGCAGTGGCCGGTGGCAGCGAAACTGGAATGTAAAAAGGAGGGTTCGAGACTTAGGTGCCAGATGTGGGCTGTAGGTTCTAGCGCCCGGCCCATGAGAGGGACATTTGAGCACCCCTCTCTTCCAGTTACCTTAGCGTGCTTTCCACTTTGTTTCTATTTCATTCTCTCATTCTTTTTTTTATTTTCTCTATAGTCTTTTAATCATTTCATTTTATTTATCTTTATGAATTTATGTTATGACTTTTTTATTTTCTCTAATTTTTTTACACTTAATCCTTTGTATTTTTGTTTGGGCTTTTCTAGTTTTGTTCTCTTATTAGTTTCATTTCCCTCTTTTTATTTCTTTTATTTGTTTATTCTATTTATTTTTCCTCCTTATTTTATTTGGATTTTTATTGTTTTTGTTTTCTTGACCCTTTTTGTTTCTCCTTTCTTCTTAATTATCTATTTTATTAGTGCAATTAGTTTTATTTCCTTTTCTTGTCATATTGATTTTTAAGCCTATATATATTCTATGACATATAAATGATGTTAGAATGTATTCATGTGATAGTTTTATGGTGTGTCTTCATGTGTTCATGTAATATAAATGAAATGTTATAAGAAATCTTTGAATATTTACATAATATGCATTATAATTTAGGTTGTTCCAGTAATACCATCATTTGTTTTTATAAATGAAAGTTTTAAAACTCTGTGATTAAAATGTTTTTTAATTTAAGTTCATTTATAATAGCTAAATATCTAATATAAGATGATAAAATATTGATATAAATATATAGCATATTATATATCGACACGAATGAGTATGTGATGCAGTGGCACACATGTAGTAGTCAGGTCGTTGGTTTGACTTTCCAAAGTTGCAAGATTTATGGTTTTTTTGGATTTCTGGAGAATGTTAACGGAGGTAGGCATGTTAATAGATTAGATAATTCTCGTTGATTCCAGTAGAATTTAGAACTCAAACCAAAGCAATTGATTACATTATAGAACTATCTTTCTATTAGTATATGGTCATAGACCGAATGCACCCCGGGCGCCCTTTTATTGCAGACTGGTCCTCAAAGCCAAGGCAAACTCGAAGTTGAGTTGGCTCGAGCCTCCAGCTTGTGTTGAACGCCCCTACATCTCCTCCTCCTACACACCTTTCTCCAAGTACATCATGCCCCTCCCCATATTTCCTAAGCAAGATAATTAGATCATTAGGTACTAGGTAGTAATCTGTTCTTAAGATGAAAAAGATCACTTAAGAACGATCATACCTCTAAATTTAGTTGTCACATTCTAGCTTGTGTCATTCGAACTTGTATGGTAGAAGGATTAGCGGGTGCATCCGAAAGATTGATGTCCTGATCGACTCCCCCTCAATATATGCAATGGTTTTGAACTCCAACTATGACCCTTAATTATCATTTTCATATACCAAGTGAAGGCCCCCTCTAAATTTTGCAATTCGTGGGATACCTAACAAGGTGTGTGAACAAGTCATATAAACATATCGTGCATTATGACATTCAGAATCAAAAGAAGATGATGGCCAAGAGCACATGATAAAACAAAAAACACACGACCATCTATCCAAAAATAACCTCCATCATCACAAGAATCAAGTAGGGAACCAAGTCAAAGATAAAATAGATAAGCAACTAACGTTTTCCTACAATCAACCATCACCCACATGATTAGTGTGGGGATGAACATAAAATCCCTTACTATTATTTCCATTCAAATTGGGTTTTTTTCAATTTCTGGTGAACCCATCTTTCCGTTCCCATTTCACTCTACATTTTGCTGCCCCAAGCTCCAATCTTGCACTAGACTATATCGAGTCATTTGCAAATATCCTTTGCTAGACACTTGTCATCTATCAAACACATCATTGGGGGCAAGATAACCATGCGGCCTACTCATGAATCAACCAATGTGATTATTCACTGCAAAGTTACTTTGTTCATCCATCATCGAAACCCCAAAACCAAAATTGGGGTCTAGATGCATTCTAAGGATAACTTCTCAAATGGTATGGTGGCTTGGTCTTATAGAAAGGGTATGATAAAAAAAAAAGGGTATGATCGATTCTATGATATTTTTTTTCTAATATATCAAAGGCTTGTTTGGATCCTCCCATCTTTAGAATGAGTTAATAGCTATATTATGAGCTGCGTTGTTAGAATGAACAGAGTTTATTTTACAGATTTCTATTAACTCGAGCTGATCCAAATAGGACCTAAATTCTGTCTATCACTCCAATTTTGGATACTTAGTATTTAAGAGTATCAAAAAGGATTTTATATTTTATAAATAGTCTGATACCAAAACTCTGGGCCTCTTGGATTGCGAATCACAGTGACATTTGCAAATGTGAGATTATTGAAAAGCTAATCATGTGTTTACAAATTCTTAGCCGTCTTAGGCAATTGTTTTTACCAAACGATGTGCTATAGTGTGG